>CM033453.1:21299491-21327075 GCA_019425755.1 Amaranthus cruentus | reverse complement strand
TGTTATAACCTATTAAAGTTGGTATTTGGAGTTAGTGTTATTATAATAATTAAAGTTGGTATTATAACCTATTTGGAGATACCAACTTTAATATAGGTTATGATACCAACTCTAACAGGTTATAATACCAATTTTAATAGGTTATAACACCAACTTTAAATAGAATTATATAGCGTGCATTTAATTTTTTTTTTAAGTAATGATAGACTGGCTCATTTAAGACGCATCTTTTATAAGTAAAATCTGTAATATTATTATTATTGCCGTCTGATATGGGAATTTAGGCTCCCAATAAACTGAGAAGAATAGCCGAACAGGCGTTGCCTCTACTACTACAGACCCAAATTTATTTTGTCCACAAGTACTTGTTTCTCTACCAGCGTGCACCCGTCTTCTTCTGCCATCCTCCTGATATCTAGTCCCCTACCCGGGCCCACGTCGTATCTTTCCTACTCTATCTCTCATCTCTAATTTTTGCTATACAATATCAAACCAGTAATAGTCTAAGACTCGAACTCTGAATCCGAACCCAGATGCGATCCGCAAATGGGTCTGGGTTTGAAAATGGTTCTTTAATACTTTTTCCATACTTGTTACATTTTGTTTTTGGTACTGTCTGATTATGAGAACAATCAAATGTATAATTAATTTCCTGATTAATTAGATTAATCAGAATGATTAAGCTAGTAGAAACCTTTTAACTTAATTTCTTGCCAGTTGTACTGCCAGATCTTTATGAGTGAAGATGTCTGATGGCCTGCAAAACACACCAAGGGTCAGTAAGGTCCGGGAATCTTTCTCGGAATCCTACTCCGACGCCCAAGTCAGTTCCAGATTCAATATGAGATTTGCCTACCAAGTCCTTCAAGATGCACAGTGGCATTCAGGTGGATTATTGCGTAGGGCTTGTTTAGACGTGAGGTCTTTGATAATAAATAATCACAATAAATTCTTCTGTAAAAGTTGAGAGATTTCTTAGTTCATTCAAGTTTTTGGGGAATTCCCCGTTTTCTCATTTATGATGCTGAGCACTGTATTTATAGCAAATGATTTGTGAGATAGAACCTTCTTTCCTCAATTCCAAATAATACCTTTTCATCCAAGTTGTACCTTTTTGCATGATTTTTTCCACTTTTACACGTGTCACTCTCTAAGGCTAAGTAAAATATTTTATTTGTCTTTTGCAATCCAATCACCTTAACCTAGGCCCATACAATAGTTGACATGTGTCTCAATGACCCACGTGAAGATCTTCTACTATGAACCCAAAAATAACCAATCAGGAGCGCTTCTGCTGCATACCTAGACCTTCCCAGATTTTACCTTAATAAATCCTAAGCTGCCAGATTTTGGTGCAGTTGACTTTCTTTGACCATAATTAACCTTAATAAACCTTAGTTCATATTTTTACCCATACAGGTACTATTTATTGTTTAAGCTTATTTTATATATTACGGCTAATATGTAAGTAATAATATAGTCAAGTGGGATCTTGTTTGAATCGTCTAATCGCATACTTTCATAATATTAACTTTTTATAATTTTAAATGTGTATAATTCGACATATAAATGAACAAAATAGCACATTGGATTGCCTAAAAAAGTTAAATGTAGCAAGTATTATGGAATAGATGAGGTAAGAATCAGAAGAGTTCTATTTGCATCAAAGATAAAGTTATTCTTTTTTTGAGAAAAAGGTCGATAATAGTAATTGTGTCGATAGAAATAAACAAAGATTAAAATGTATAAATAAGATTAAAAAGGAGTGATACACCATAATCCAAAATAAAATAAAATGGAGAATACTGAAAATTAAATAAATATAAAAAGGAATAGTTTATAAAAAGACTCACCTAAATGATAGCTCCTTTCATACCGATACGCAATCCTCTTGTCAGTATTGATTTTTTCTCAGAGGAACTTACTTACTCTATGCATTTTTCTCGCTAGGAGTATTACTCGTATCAATATCTTCCTTTATCCAACTTTATGGACTACTTCCCTCTTTCTTTTCCTTTCTCAATCATTACACTTGTAATTTCTCTTGTTCTCTATTTTTATGACACAATTTAGCTATGTCACCCTTATGTAATCCCTTCACTTCACTCTTTTTCGCTCAATCTTACATCCATTTCTATAACTAACACACACAAATTATCAATCAAATACACAAAATGCAAGGTTTTAGAGACTTATATTACCACCCAACTTTCATCTACAGGTTTTCCCTTTTCTCTTTTATTATTCGTATATGTTACGTCCATTCTGAAATACTTGCAACGCGTATGCGAAAAAATGTCACTATCAAATATCAGTTGCAAATATTATAGAACGGAGAAAGTAGTCTTAATACTCTGTTCTAGTGTTTGTCTTTGCATGCTATTCCCTCCTATTCACAGATAAAGGAACATTTGGGTTTTGCACCAAAATCAAGAAGGGGCGGGGACCACTTACAAGTGGCGAAAAACTCTCTTTTTCTTTTTCCATAAAAGCATTGATATTTATGTGTAGTTGTAGCAAGGGTAAAAGGTAAAAAAATAACAAAAATAGAAATACGACATAATCAATAAATTGACCTAGTATAAATCAATGAATAGGAGGGAGTATGTTTTTGTTGTGTTGACAATCTTAGAGTACATAAGATATGTTCTAAAGGATTAACTAATCTTTTGGTTGAATTAAATCTTGAATATGGTAGTAAAAGTCAATATGGCAAGAAGTCATGAGTTAATCTCAATCACCCCTTAAGGCGGAATATTCAGTGTTAGGTACAAAAACGACCTATAATGCATCCATATTTCTACCTTAAAGAGCTCTCGTGTGGGAGTGTGTTAGACTATATAACATATTCTGGAGTCTAAAATTTTGAATTATTACCTTAAATTTTTGGTAGATTTGGTTTTCTTCATATTCTTTAAGGAGTGTATGGTCTGAGTGTTTTTGTTGGGTTTTGTTTAAAAACAGGGGAGAAAATGAAGGTACTACGCGTAACATACAAGAGCTTGATCCTCCGGTTGTTTTCAACCAACAAGATGCGGTTGATTTAAGCCCAAGTAAACACTACCTTAATTAATAACTTTATTATTATGTATATATACTTTTCAGAATATATATATAAAATTTAAAAAGTAATTTCTAACTACTTTCAAATTTTGTGTTGATTATAGGTGGTTTTTGTGGTCTAAGATCAAGCAATAACGTGCTGTTTTCTTCAAGTTTACCCTTAGGAGCATCAAATTCTGTATTTTTCTTTCATTTTTGGAAAATTTGAAAATTACCCATAAATTAATTTTGTTGAATTTTAATGGATTGAGATATAATAATGGCAGAATAATTATGGGGGTGCATCAGAAAGAGGGCAAGTGATTGGAGAGAAAAAAGGGCAATTAGAGTATTGGGGTGAGAATGCAATGGCTGATACAAGTCAACAGACTGATACTTCTACAGATGTTGATACTGATGACAAAACTCTGGTTCTTTTCTTTCTCTTTTCTTTTTCCCTTTTTTTTTGTTTTTGTTTTTGTAATTTGATTTATTGGGTGTATGTAAGCTTAAATTAAACATGGATTTTTTTTGGTTTGTATTTGGTGATATTGGGCTGTTCCATATTAGTTGTAACATTGGTAAAATGACACTATTTATTCATTACTCTTAATATGTGATTAGTTTTTAATATATAGGTCAAAATATAGTCAAGTGAGATCTTGTTTAATTCGTCTAATTGCAAAGATTATTAATATCAAATTTTTATAATTTTTATTAGGAAAAATTACCTAGAATAATCCAAACTATTTATGATTTTCCTACAATAATCCCACCTATTGATTAACCATGAATAATCCCAAGTTTGAGGGGTATTTTCCGAGAGTAAACTTGGATAACCTGATGATTTGCTATAGTAGGTAATTCACCAAAAAAATAAATTAAATATTAATTTAAAATTAAAAAATATTTTTTAAAATTTACATAAAAAATTCTAAATAATAAAAAAAATCATAAATTTTTTATGAATATTTTTTTAACATTTTTTTCGATATTTTATTTTAATTTATCTTTTTTTTAAAAAAAATAAAACTTGCTATAGCAAGTCATCCGGTCACCGGATTTACTCTAGGAAAATGCCCCTCAAAGTTGGGATTATTCATGGTTAATCAATAGGTGAGATCATTGTAGGAAAATCGTGAATAGTTTGGATTATTTTAGGTAATTTTTTCTTTTTATTATACATAATTAAAGATATTAAAAATTAAATTAGTGCATTGATGCTTGAAAAAAACAAATATTGCGAATAAATTGGATCCGACCAAGTATGTGTTGGAGGCTTGGAGCCATTGGATTTTAACTAGTACTAGTTGTTTAAGGCATGTATTAAGATAATATTCGGTAAAATATATTTATTAGCATCTTCACTTTGATCAAAGGAGATGTGTGTCAAAAACCAATGAAGTAGGTTTTTAGTTTTGAAATATGTTTTAACTTTTTAACCAACTAAAATTTATCATACAAGTCTTGTACGAGTCTCTCATCCCATATAATTATTTTCTTTTACTAATTGATTATTTTACGATTGTAAAAGATCACTTGATCAGTTTAAATTATTATAACTTTAAAATTGATTACATTAATGTTATAAGTAAGTTAGCCCAATAAAACAAATCTTATTATGAAAGTGTCTCATTTAAAAATACTTAAAACTATTACTATTATTAAAGATTCTTTTTGATCGAGTAACTAAAAACCAAAATGAAAAATAAAAATAAAAGCCAATAAATAATCCATTTGCCAAACATCCTATTAGTAATTAAGTTTAACTAGAATTTTGTATGATTATGTTTATGGATTTTAATTATGTTTTGTACGGTTTGTATTCCTCGATTTTCATGTATACTTGTCTAAACTCCAGGTTATGTGTGTTTTTGTACATTTAGGTTGATTTTCCGATGTTGGGTCAGAGTATTTAATATTCAAACCTTTAATTTTGGGGTTTTAAATAAATGTCTGTTGGACAAGAAATTTAAAAGTATTTTTAAGGGCTGTATCCGTGATTTCATATCAACTTATTACTCCAATTTTTCTTTTATTTTAATACCCTACCTTCTCACTATTAGCCATTAGACATGAATTTCCCTAAATTAAAGACTCTAACGGCCCGTTTGGTTAGTGGTACTAAACGGTGGTAATGAGAATGATTTATAATGTAAAATTTTTTCAAAACTTTCATATTATTCCCATGGTAATGAAACTTTGATCAAAAAAAAATTTTTGTTTACAAATTTGCATTACTATCGAATATCACCTCTCCCGATGGTAATGTATTGGAATGAATTTCATGAAGAAAATGAGATGATTGAACTTTGAAGTTGGACAAGCATGTCCATCAAGGTAGTCAAGAGATTTTTCAACCAAAATTACACTAGTTTTTCATTCCCGTTACCACCATGCCGTAAATATCGATTGGTATTTATTAGTGTTTTTCAAACTTTAAATTCATACAAAATTCTTTGTAGTGTTGCATTTTATTTTTAATTTACTGCGAACTAAGTTATTATGAGTGTCATTCACTAATGTGAAGTGATTATGCAATGATTTGTAATCCCTTTGAATGGAAATTGAGTAACCATATGAAAGTATAGTATAGTATAGTATAGGCGTATAGTATAGGTATATAATTGACAAGTTGTTTCATTTTATTTGTCCATGCATGCAATCCCATAATTCAGTATGGCATAGTTCAAAACGGAGCAGTAATGGACTCAACAGATCAATCCAAAGGAAAGATAGAAGACCAAAAGGTTCTTTAACTATTTATTGGATTTTTTTTCTCAATATTGTCGAGATTAAAACTTTGACATTATTGTGTATGTAGACTCTTAGGAGACTAGCTCAAAATCGAGAAGCTGCACGAAAGAGTCGTTTGAGAAAGAAGGTAATTTTTGTGACAACTTAATTTGTATGGTCTTACAATCATTGATGTTAGTAGGAAGCAACAAGGAAGTACATTGTTGTTCCAGTTGCATGCATGTGATATTAGTACCTTCAGTTTGTTGCACGCTGGCATAATCTACTATGAGGTGGTTTTGGTATTTGAATGTATGTAAGACGTTGGACTGTACTATCAGTTTAAAAAAAGCGTCAATTATATAAATATAAATATACATTACAGTACTTAATTTTTGGGCCTAACAGTTCTTTTTGTATTTTTACTCCGTCTCTAATGCTATGTTTTTTTGTATTTGATGCGAATAGAGTAAGTAGTAGATAATACTTCTTATAGGGGAGGTTCTAAGCATGTTCAACATGTTCCACCGCACAGGGCCCCAAAAAATTTGGAGGCCTCAATATTAAATTACGTAATATATATTTAGTGTCTAAAGATACAAAATTGATAAAAACATGCCCCTGACTTCTTATGTTCGTATATTTGTAGGCATATGTACAGCAACTAGAGAACAGTAGATTCAAGCTTTCACAATTAGAACAAGAGCTTGAAAGAGCTCGTCAGCAGGTGCACTTTTTCTTATCAATTTTCGATTTTTCTACATTTAAATTACATTTGGATTTTATAGTCATAGTGCAATATTGCAGTATCGATCGTGATAACGGTAACAAAACAGTGGTAAATGCGAATGATTTGTGATCGTCATAGTCTATATTGCAGTCAAACAATGAAAATGACAAGTTAAAGGATCAAAAAAGGAAATGAGTGCTGAAATGGTGAAAAAACAATACTCATTTGTGGCCTTACTTGCTTTAAGCATCTAATATCTCTGTTTCTGAATTATGTTTAGTGCAGGGTTTTATTGTCTCGGGTGTTGGAACTGAGCCTGGCCATTCATTGGGAACTAATGGTACTATCATTCAATCGTTTCATGATTCAACTTTTTATTACTCCGATTAACTCTTGATAGTAAATATCCAACCCCAGCGAAAATGGACATGAAATATTTAAATTTAAGAAGGGTTCGTGATTTTGAACATTGACTACCCTTTATCTTTTAGTTGGGGATCTCATTCATTTTGGGCCGTAGAGCGAAAGAGAAAGGGACCCTTAAAAACTCAAGGTGTAATAAATAATATAATACCTTTTGTTTTGTATTAATAATTAACTATTTTATAAAAAATCCTAATGACTAAAAAATGTAAATTATAGCTAAACTTAAAAAAGTCTTTAGGAGCTTTGTCACCCATTGAATTCAGCTTCATTGCGTTTTTTTTGTAGGAGTAGTGGCATTTGATGTACATTATGGAGTATGGCTAGATAAGCATCAAAAGTTGATTAATGACACAAGATCAGCACTAAACTCACACCATTCCGATGATGAACTACAAGTTCTTGTTGAGAGTTTAATGTCACATTACGATGAATTGTTCCGAATCAAAGGCAATGCAGCAAAGTCGGACATCTTCCACTTGCTGTCTGGCATGTGGAAAACACCGGCTGAAAGGTGTTTCATGTGGCTCGGTGGATTTCGTTCCTCTGAATATCTCAAGGTCATTACTTCATATCAAACAAAGTCGATCAATTACGTTGTATTGTTCCTGTACTTCTGGGCCTGAAATGGTTTATACTTGCCAATTTTCGGAATAACAGATACTAGTGAACCACCTTGAGCCTCTGACTGAGCAGCAATTGATGGGAATATGCAATCTGCAGCAATCTGCGCAGCAAGCTGAGGACGCGTTGTCTCAAGGAATGGAAGCGCTGCAACAGTCTCTGGTCGATACGCTTTCTGCAAACTGTCTCGGTCCTTGTAGTTCTGGTGTTGTGGCTGATTACATGGGTCAAATGGCGATGGCTATGGGCAAGCTTGCAACGCTCGAGAACTTTGTTCACCAGGTATACAAAAGGGTGTTAAAAGTCGGGTTTAATGAGTCATTTTACTATAGTCCGTTATAATCTAAAATCAAATACTTTATCTTTTTGTTTTGATATTAGGCCGATCTTTTGAGGCAGCAGACTTTGCAACAAATGCACCGAATTTTGACTACCCGTCAAGCAGCTCGAGCACTCCTAGTTATTCATGATTATAGTACACGTCTAAGGGCACTAAGCTCTCTCTGGCTAGCCCGTCCCAAGAGCTGCAACACTTAGTACTTTTCGTTTGATGTTATCAGTATCTTCTTTCTTATTGCTGATAATCGAAAGGCGAGATATGGTTTCTAGATCAAACGCTGACGATACTGATTTGTAGGTGAGGTTCCTAATGTAGTACGGTTATTATGCAAGTGATGTTACTATATAGAAAGGCTTCTAAGGTGTTGCTATGTATTGCCTACAAGGAACTGTGTATTATATGTCACAACTCACAACATGTAGATGTTTTCCTTCAACTATTTATTTTCCTTTTTATACCATTGTGGAAAAGAAAAAGTTTGACTAAAAATAGGTAAAAGTTTAACCATCAAAATAATCACTTTTATTTGAATTTATAAGGTAATTATGTACATAAAATAGGTAAAAGTTAAATTCTCGGTAAATCCCAAACCAAATGAAACATTTTTTCGTGTTTTTTTTTTTTTGAAACATGAAGTCTTATCAGGTACGAGAAATAGAGAAAACAAGATGGTACAAATAATACGAGTGCAGTCAAAGAACTTCAAAATGTTACACTAATACACCGCTACAAGCGAACCGAAAAATGTTGCAAAATATTATAGTAGGATCCAAGTGCCATTAGCAATTACAAGGCTATAGTGAAGTCAACATATAACAAACTTACAATCCACATTTAGCTAGCCTGACTTAACTAGACATCATCACATTATCAATTGACTGGAGCGCTTGGTTTGCGAAGAAACGAACATCAACATCAGGATCCTCATTCAACTCGACTAAACACGGACGAATTGTTGATTCAACTACCTGCATCACAAGTAAAACCCCATGTATCTATCAATCAATCGAATAAGACTTAATACGCCCTTCCCCAACATAACTGTCACGTAACAAAACCATTTACAATCAAGAATATAGCATGATTTCACAAAAGAACCGTAAAAAGTTGGTGTTATTATGTAAGGTTCAACATATAGACTATAAATTCAATCAGCTTGCAATTAGACCCTCAAGTTAGTTGATATCATTATGAAATTCAATCACAAATGATAGTAAAATACGACAGCTTTTGGACGTTATAAGATAAGTATCTAGTCTACTTACAGATTGATCAACTATTGATACAAGAGATTGCAGAACCTTTGCCACATTGAACTTTATGTTCGGGACCCTAAAAATTTGACATGAATTTGTTAGTTGTACAACAAATATACATTTGTTTCGCTAATTTAATAAAGTTGATAGAGTTCATACCTGTCTTTCGAGGCAGTAACCACAACTGGCAACAGTTTAGAGCACGTAATCTCAGAACCTAAGACAGGAGCAAGTAGAGAAATGGCATGCAATATTGTCATCCTATACAAATAGTGCGGATTACTCATCATCTCCAAAACCTGTCAGTCCATGGTTTAAGGACATTGATTAGTATTTCACTGGCAACAGTGTGAAGATACAACGAATCGAATGAAGAAAATTCACATATACAGAATAATGAGAGTTGAGACAGATATCTTCAAGATAGTTCTTCGTACTAAAACATTCATACATGATGATTTTTAAAGAACATTAATAGGATGGAAGTATCAGAGTCCTTACCTGTGGAACTATGTGCTGCATGGCCCACTCAGGACCAAATTCTTCTGCAAGGCGCTTCACATTATTAGCAGCAGCATCACGAATAGAGTACACCTACAACAATCAAATATATTTTAATGCTAAATATAGCACGTTTTGGAATCTGGAAAGAAAACTTCAAAGTTGCAAATGTTCTAATAATTTATAGGGTCGGGATGAGTAAAATCATCTTTTTTTACTATCATAAATTAGTATTACTCATTTTTATGTAAAACAGAAAAATAGATTCAAAAAAGATTATATTCTTCAAAGCTAATAAAAAGAAAATATAAAAAACCTATCTTACAAACTCCTGTTTAAGGGCATCACAAATTCAAGTTCAAGTTACAACAATGTCAAAGCCTTTTAACCTCGACATATGTAAGAATCACTTCCATTCAAACCAAAGCTATATGTTCCTGACTTCGTGCAACCCTAATAGAGTTGTATCCTTATTCACTCCCTTCATCCAAATCATTTTTGACCTCCTTTATGTGGTGTAGTTATTGCTTATCCAACTATTAATCATCTCCGTTATCTTAATTGCAACACCTAAGCAATTTCAGTTGGGATTGCAGTAACGATACAATGATATGGGGTGATGTCATTATGGCACCACCAATACGATCCAAAACAATGTGGGTAGTAACAGTTCGTTAAAATTTAAAAAAATTTACAACTCGGTTGATATAATACGATGCAACCTTATTTTTGCACTATGATTGTATCTCTAAGCGATGTCCACACATACACTCAACAAATGCATCTCAACTACTCCTATGGATTGTTATTCTCCTTTCTAGATGCCCAAACATTCCTGAGTCATAATAAACCAAATTTAACGGTCACCCAAAATCTCTTTGATTTTTCTCGTACACTATCATGGCTTACTCTCTCTATAACTCCTCTGTGTTGGGAGCAATTCACATTCAAACCATGATTCACATATAGGTCAAAGCTCTCTATTCCTCAGGAAAATAAAATCAAGGTCCTTACAACACTAGATGATTCTTCTAGGCCTTCTAATTTCTACATATCTTCGTTTGCCGCCCTTGTTTGTTGAACTTGCACTCCATAATCCATATACTCAGTTCTACAACTAATTATGATAACTCATTATGTACCAATTTATGGATATTTCATAGTAATAAATAACATATTTCAAGAAACATTTGTGTGTAATGATAAATGAGATCAGAAAAAACTTGAGGTTTATGAGCAATGGACAATTCAGTATTTCAATGTAATCATCAACATATTTCAAGTAAAGTTTATGCATTAATGATAAACTAGATCAGCAAAAACATAAGGATGGATCAAGAAGAAATTTCTAACCTTATCCTGTAACCACTGCATGCATAGGGCACCAAGTTTATCATCAAAAAATCCAACCCCAAGCTGGCTTGCAAGTAAAGGTATGTACTCAATTATCGCAAGTCGAACTCTCCAATGTCTATCTTCAGCAAGCTCAACAATGGCGGGCAAGAGGGATTGAGACAATAAATCAATACCGATAACCTGCAACATAGCTTCACCAACATGATTAGAGGCAGTGAAAGACCAACAGCAAATAAAGAATACAAATGAATACAGCTTTCTTAATGCATTTGATATCATGCACAAATAGAGGAAGATTCATAGTAATAATCCAAATTTTTGTGCACCAAATTTACCAACTTAAATCGAAAATTTGTATAAATCCTCTTAAATGAATCACCCATTACCAAATCACCATCCAGAAATAAGTTCTGATTGGCAATGAGACTTTGCATGACTACAAATTCTACGGTTCTTCGTTTAATTTAACTTTTCTTTATCAAAATTCTACGGCCATTATTTGTTACCTAACCTTAACAAAAAAACTTTTTTGGTTCAACTCCAGAAAAAGGGTAAAACAACATTTCAAATTGTGAAATTTTCGTGAACCATAAACAATTGAACTGTAATAAGCAGAGTTGGTACAATCTTAATTGAGGTTGAAAATTGGATGTGCCTACAATATTTCAGTCAGGACTTGGGAATGGTTCTAGCACCCTGACAGAGGCACATTATAACCCCCTCTCCCTGAACAATTGGAGTTGTATCAATTTGCAATTTACTCGCTTGCATATTTGTTGAAGCAATTGGCCCATATAAACTAACTGAATGTGCAATTAAAATCCAATTCTCATAGGAGCAGCACACAGGAGGTTTATCATGTTGATAATTGACCCACAAAAAGGTTCAAAATAAGAACAGCCCACTGCCAACAGTTGACTTGAGCATGTCCCACTCACGGCTGTAAAGCATAAAAATCACCCAACAAAATACTCACCACACAACACTTATCACATACCTGATTCACTTGATCAAGCTTGCTGATTATATTAAGGCGAACATCTGGAAATTCATCCTTCAAGAGGGAAAGAAAAATGGGAAGAAGGTGCTCAATTGTAGCTTCCTGCATACAGAACCAAATAAATCAAGTTCGGATAAATGTAAATATAATAATTAAATTACACTTGCAAAATCGTGAATATTAACCTCTACTTCATAAAAATCAGAAGCCATTCTGCTAAAATGTAAACACTTCATTTCAAACTAATATCTTTTACCTTTCCTAAAACAGGAGCCATTCCCATTATAACAGATGCCAAAGCAGAGCGAACATGTTGAGAAGAATCTAATGACAAGTCCTGCAGAATGCCAGAGTAAGAAATGAAAAACATAGCTACCAATATAAACGATGTTCACAAATTACAACACTAGCACACTACAGAAAAATATATATAGGTATACCTTAACACATGGCAGAATATGTTGGATGGCTAGCTCAGGGCTCAAAATCCGACAAAACTTAGTTACTTTACCAGCAGCAGCAATACGTACTTCAGCTTCATTGTCTCTAAGTAGTCGCACGTATGCAGGAACTAGATCCGCCCTAAATCAAAGTAAAACACTAATTAGGAGCTTCTAGATTAAGCTTAGTATCCAAGATGTTTTAACATTTAAGTTTAAATGCATTGATGATCACAAAGAAATAGAAACTAAACACTTAAAAAAGAAAACTTTTCTATCCACAAAAGGGATAAATGGAGAAAAGGAATGACTAATTTCCTCACAAAAAATGTGTAAGCCAAAGCCAACACATGAATCCTCATACTTTATATTGCATCAAAAATCCAATAACCTGCAGTAATTTTACCACCACATGTTGATTATTCTCAAAAACTCTCACAAGAAATTTCATGCCTAAATTAACAACGTCAAAAAAGCTAGCAGCTATGGGTCAATGACGACAATAAACAACAGCAACTCAACAATTTTCTAGGAACTCCCGTGCTGGGTAAGTAATAAATTAGATCTTTTAAACAACAAAGCCTCCAAATTTCAATTCGCAATTTGCAAGGGAATAGTGAATTGTGGTATCAAAAAACATCTAACATAGTCCATCATTCACCTTGATGAAAATTGGAAGCATATGATATTCTAACTTATGCGAGATCAACCATTACAATAAATTTTAAGACCTCTATCTCTTTGCAGTAGACATACTAACCACAATCTCTATACAATTTATTTACAGTGAGCCTAATTTATCGAAATTCTGGGACTGAAACTTGAAAAGACATAAAGATCCCAGAAAGCATTCACATACAGTCACAAAAATATACCTTCAAAAAAAATTTAGATAAACATTGGAAAAAATAGTGCAGTCTTTAAAGCGCCAAAGTTACATTCTACGCCCATGCACTCAACCAAATATAACTTAGATGTTTAGAACCAAACCAACCAAAATATTCATCTATTTATCAAATAAGCTTTCAATTTAAAGTTAAGATTTCAAGATCAATAATAAAGAAGCAAAGATCCAAATATACCTTGTAGGCTCAGGGCCAACAGCTTCACAAAGTTCATACAGTTGATTGGCAACCATGTACCGCACACGCCAAGACTTATCCTGTTCAGACACAGTAAGCAATAAAAAAGGTTACAATTATGGAAGAGAGAAGATATATAAAATCTCTAAAATGTTACACACACATATACGTTTTTTTTTTAAAATCCATTTTTTTAATTAACTTATTGAAAGATTTAACCATTCACAAAGCAATCTATCAAAACAGGAAACCCCAAATGTAGCATTACACCCTTCATACATTTCATTAGACCAAAACAATTACATTATATTTACTTTTTCCCTGTTCCCAACTTCACAATGACTACTCCATGCACTAGCTAGCAGCTGTTTACTACAAACCCAGGGCCTTTGTTGTAATTATTATGAGAAGGTTTATCATATTTGCTATAACAAAAAAATCAGCCACAACGAATGTGCCCCAAGTTTGGACAAGTTCATTGACCCCAATAAAAAAAGTATAGAAATATTTTTGAAGAAGGGAGTGCATTTTTCGACCAATAACATTATAAAATTTGATATAGCAACTTTTAAAACTGAAAGATTGAAATAAGACAAAAGAAACCACAAATAAAAGATAGAAGTAATTTTGAATTCACACCAGCTTATTCCATTATTAAATCCAAATTCAAAAAATATCAATGGAACAACTAGGAAACTTCAAACATAAATAAAACAGATTCAGGAAAATAAATTTACTGTAAATCTCAGATAATTTGAAGACCAAGTATTACTAATATACAACACTATCAAGAATAGTTTTCACTGCACCATATCCTAAATGGTAACAGTCATAGCCAAAGAAATTTCTTCACTGACAATGTTAGTCACATACTTAAATTGGATTTAGATAAAATTGCAAGTGGAACAATAGAAAAATGCAGGATCAAAAATAAAACATGAAAACAAGTTACCTGAGAGAAATTAACAATCACGGGAAGTATATGTGCGACACAATCTTGTGGCTCCAACAACTTTCCAAGTGCAGCACAACCCTCAACGGCTAACAAGCGCACAGAATCCTGATCTAAAATCAAAATGAAGTTCATAAAATCATTAATTAAACAAAAACAACATAAAAATATGTTGAGCATAAAAAATAATGAAAAGAAACTGAAAATATTAAAATATTTCTAAAAGAACACTATTCCTATTAAAGAATAATATCCCCTAAATGGACGATTTCCTAAAGTAAAACCGAGATAACTTTGGAGGGAAAATGGTTCACAAGATTTGCCACGTGGAAGTTCGGTTGCTGCATTAGTTATTAATATAGACATAGATGAATATTAACGCTCAACTTCAGAAATAGATTAGATATGCAAAGTCGAGGTCATGGCATATCAAACTTCAACTTTGATTTTCAATACAAAAAATTGGACAAAACACACAGTTTCTCTTATTTCAAAAAAAAAAAAAAGAAAAATATTTCAATAAAAGAACAATGTCTCCTCAACATGAAAAAAAGAAGCTGAGATTGCACAGCAGTGGGCACCACTTACCATCTTGGGTTAGATCCTCAAACATTGTCATAACGTCAGTCTTCAGATGAGTAGCTTCAACTGTTGCTGCAAACTTCCCCAAATTCGAGGCAGCAGACCTTCTCACCATTGGCATGTCATCTTGACACAGCTGGTTGTATATAGATCTTAGCTCAGTCTTCGAAAGGTCTGGGGCACTTGGATAGGCAATGTGAAAAAGTCCACAAGCAGATACTCGAGCTGTAAACCATTCTCCTGCTGCCAATCTCTGTAAAGTAGAAACCATAAATTCACGAGACTCTAAGGAATCACAGATGCACATGGCCATGCAAGTTAAATAAAAAGAGAACCTATGTACACACATGATCTATCAAAATGAAGAGCCGTTGTAATCATAGATATATTGTCTCAAATAAAAATGTAAGAAATGCACCAAATTTTCATAGAGCTCATAACACATTCCTATATGCTCAATGGACACGGTCCAAAGTATGTTAGCCCAAAGGAAGGGGTAAAAGTCACATAAGAATTGAAGAAACGCCAGTATCAGGTATGAAAAAGATATACCACATAAGCATCCAACTCAAAAGAAAATGTCACCTATCATATCAACTTATCAGAATTAGCTTTGACTATATCCATTATATTTCATTTTTGAGCAAGGAAATAAGTAATAACATAAGGAAAACTAAAAATTTCACATATACTTTTGTAGGAAATTAGAATAAAATAAAAGATAGAATATTTAGAAGGAATATTCTCTTGTTATTTAGGAATATCTTTTTTGTTATTTAGAAAGTTCAGATCTTTTTAATTTTTCTAATATTTAAGATATTAAGGTTATTTTGTTTCCTATTATTTCGGTTAATATTTCATTATCATCCTAGTTAAATGCGCAGTCAATTCCTCAACAAGGGATGAAATTTCGAGAATGCGACCAATAGTAGTTTATAGTTCCCGTACTTTCTAGAAACAGGTTCTAAGGCTACAACCCACATGGATGCAGTAGGCAAGCAAAATGAAAACCCATGGACCTTTCACCTCTAACCTCCAGTACATATACACTGCCAACAATTCACCTGCTATACAGACACATGAACTTAACAAATACATCCAGCAAAAAGCTCTTCAAAGGCATTCCCAAACTACTTTCATAGAAATCTCATATAATTGTTACATCATCTTAAAGATTAACACTTGTGTGGCAAGCAATCTCACCACACAATTAATTAATAACAGAACGAGGACAATGATATGAGACATAACTTGATGTCTCATGATTATGCAAAGACGAAGATGATCATCACTGCTTCACTGGTCCATCAGAGCTAAAAGTAAGCCTAAACTCTTCCACACTATTCAGAAAAAAAAACAAAAAACTATAGGAATCAACTAAGCATAGTAAAAAAAGCTTAGTTTTTTATTTTAACATATGCGCCAATGAAGCAGGAGGTGCCAAAACAAATTATCAAGTTCAAACATACACAATCAAATTCAATAAAATATCCAATGTAAGCGATGAAAACATGAAAACGAACACAATAGACAACACCAATTATGAAATACTCATTAATTGATAGACAAAAAAAACGGACCTTCACTAAAGGAATGAAATAAACAACCAAATCAGTTTCCCTCATCTGGGATCCGATTCGACACAATGACTCCACAGCTTTTTCCCTTACACAAGTTTCCTCAACGGTGCAAAGTGTTTCCAAGGGTGGAAGCAGAACGTGGGCATATTCGACACCACCAACATATGGTATAAAAACACCCAATTCCTCTGCCATTGCAAGAAGAACCTCATCATCATCATCATTGTTCTCGCTAAGAAACGGGATCAACTCCTTTCGAGTACGCTCCTCCCCAAGCGCACGAGCAATGGTAGACAGCCTCCTAATGGAATTCAAGCGTAGCTGTATATCATCATTTTTCAATTCATCAATCAAAACGGCAATTGGATACAAGGGCTCATCAATGGTAGACATTGTATCTCAACTTTTCACCTGCAACAATACATAGCACTACCAATCATTACCATGCTTAAAAATCTATAAATCAACAAAATACAAATTCAATTTTGAAAGCGTCAATTACAATGGAAGAATCAAAAGCCAAAAATGGGATCCGAAGAAAACCCTAGAATTTTGACCCGAAATTAAAATGCGAGTTAAATCTAGCTAATTTAAAAGAATTGGAAATCAAAGAAGCCAAAAAAATATGAATCTCTAATTTGTAGGTAAATTTTCGCAAGTTATCATAAATTAATAAAAATTATATAATGAAAAGGGATACTGAATCTCAATTATTGAAGCCGGAATTTTGCGAGATATTATAAGGGATGGGAATTTGGGGGAAAATGTAAGGAATTAGAGAGAATAACAGTAAAAGGGTATACGCGTTCCCGCCGGCCAGGTTGCGATCCTGATCTTGATTTTGATCTTGATTTTGATTTTGATGTCTGGGTTTCCAACGTTCAGTATTTAGGAGGGATCGAGAGAGAGTGGACTGCCATTTTTACCACCAAACGATTTTTTTGGACAAACTTTTTACTTTTTTTTTCAATTTTTCCCCAAAATTTCAAATAAAGTAAATATAATTTATTCTTGGTCATTATAATTGTTTTATTTGACTTTTTAGTCCAATTTAATGTATATTATTTTAATAATTTATATATTGAATTACACATGATTAAAAATTATGCGATCAAATAATTCAAATAATATTTCACTTGACTAACACTGTAGCAAGTATTTTAAAACAAAAAGCATTACCTCTTGGTTAAATATATTAATAATTCAAATTATGTGATTGATTATTTTTAACTAGAATTTATTCTTAATTTAATCTCAAAAACAAAATGTAATCTTAATTTAGTTGTGTCAATATGAATTTAATTAAAATAAATTTTATAGAAATTTTACTATGCACATTTAAAAATATTTAGAATTGGATTAATATGTTAACAAGCGTGCAAAAAGTAAATAAGACAATTTGATTGAATTGGATTTGGAGAAAAGGTAGTCTAAGTAAATAACGATGACTTGTAATATTGTCTCAAATCACCTTTATGCGGAAGAATTTGATAGGGTAGAGCTTTTAATATTTTAATTTATCTTTTTTTTATTTTATTAGTATTAATTTTATCTTTTCATGGTGACTTATAAATTGGGTGGCAAGTATAATTTACTTTGTTGGTGACAATTTTGAAAAACACAAGCTTATAGATAATGTTAGTGCCTTAGTGATTCATGCTTAGAATTGCCGTCAAGTATATGGTTTTAGTTGAATAGTAAAATGCTAACATTGCTTGCGATTTGCGAATGTTATTTTCATTTTGCGTTTTAGCAAGGGACAAAATAGAAAAAGGAGTGAAGAGATATATAATTGTTATAAATTATAATGAATTAATGATTTGCCTTAGAAAAATTAAAGAAAAAAATGTGGAAATTTTGAAGTATACTTCTTTAGGATGTGCTAGCTACAACATGATTAAAAAGTACAAATACCATCAAAACATATTCTTTTTTACTAAATCAGTTCAAGATTTTCACGACTAAATAAGAAAGCTACATTCTTCAATCATTATATTTTACTATCTAACATGCATTACAACACTTTTTTATGTTATCAAACAAAAGACCTTATACAGAGAAAGTGATACCTGCTTCAATTGAAACAAAACTTGATTCCCAATCAACTTAAACATAACAAATTAAAAGGTTGAAAATCAGGCAACCCAAATTAATCTAAAAAAACACATATAGATTAACAAAAATAGAAACAATTAAAAAAACTAAAACATGAAGACAATAATACCGATAATAATAAAAGAAACGTACGAAAGCAAGAAAACAAGGACACCAATACGTAATCTAAGAGGGCATCATATTATATAAGTATACACTTGCATCATGACTGAAATATACAAAATATTACATCCCAAAACTTTTTAGTAACAAGAAATCATCCAAAAGTAAGATTATCACACCCCAAATTGTCTAATAGTAAAATGGCTTCATCCATCTTTTTACATAAACAGTAGAGATAACTGAAACAAGTATACAACATAAGACTATAAGACTACTATGATTTTCTTTTATTACTCCGATTTCTGATTATTTATTAACTCATAACAAAATTTTCACATAAAAGAATTATGTTGGAAACCCCAGAAAGAATCACTTGTGTTCTGTGTCTGGAAATGAAAACACATTTCATTTCCTTCATCTATAAGCGGAAGCTTAAAGACAGCTATGATAACAGCATTAAGTCGAAAATGTCCATGCGTCGATTTTCTCGAGTATCAGACACCTTCAAATATTATTTTCGTGAAGATCAATGAACCAACCATACTCGGTTTATTGGCCAGAATACTAAACAAAACCAAAATCATACCTCAGTTGCTGAACTGAAAGCACATAATTAACTTCTTCCAGAAACCAGGGCTAGTATTTTCCGGGGGAACTTCGTTCGGTGCCTTGAAATTGGCTTTCTCACTAAGCTCTTCAAATGCATCAACCAAATTTCCAAGCCTCGCTACAAACTCGACGAGAAGCGAAGCAAAAGTTGCTAAATTTAAGGAACTCGCACTTTCGTATGTCTGAGCTTCCTTTTCATTGATGGTCAAGTCAGGGAGTAGCGAAAGACGGGATGGCCATTGAGTCCTAGCAGCCATGCTTTCGGTAGAAAACATCCCTGCCATTGAAGGGCCCGCACCCATCATAGAAATCCTTGAACTGGTTACGTCCATGGCTGACTGCATATTTGATTGCATTCCCTCGGGATCAATGCTAAGAACACTCAAAGAGTTTATGACAAGCTGACTTCCTCCGCAATCCTTCATTTGGGCAACATGCTCTGGATCCTCGAATTCCTTGGGGCGTTTTCCTTCTTCCCAACTCTCGAAGTTAACCAGGAGATAAGATTTTTCATCGATCTTCAATTGTAGCTGCTCGGCTGCTGTATGTACTTCTGCTAAAATATCGTCTTCACTTAGTTTCTCCATTTTCTCAACTTTGTTTCCCAGGTCTCGTAATACTTTAGCCCCAGCAGAACCGACCCTGCGAAGTTCATTCGCAAAAACCTGTCTCTTTTCTGCGGGCGCCTGCGCATATTAGCCTACTTGGTCAAACTATTTATCGACAAAGCGAAAAATCATAGTAGAAGCTATCTCAAACTGTAGCTTTTCTAAATGGCATACCAATTCACATTCTTTACAATTCACATTTTTAACAGCGCACTGTAACTCGTGAAAGCATTGTCCTCAAGCGATAACACTTCTATAACACACCATAAAAAACTATAATGGACCTTAAGGAAACCAAACTATAATCGGACTGCCCAATATACGCTTACTGACTTGATGTGATCACTTCTTATATTCTTAGAGTGATCACTTAATAACTTTTAAGTGATAACTTACAATCTTAAAGCTTGTCTCACGGTGAGATGGTCCCATACACGACTTGATGTAAATAAGTTTCCCTCCTCTTTATTTCTACCATCTCTTGTAAACTTCAAAACTACCTTCCACTAGTGCTCAGGGGAAAAACCTGACTGGAAAACTTGGTTTCATATTCTACATGGATGAAGATAGCATGGTTCCTTCAATAAAAGCGATACAAAAAGCAATTGGGGCTTATAGCTACTACTATATCAAATGTTATAAAACCACAAATTTTGAGTATGAAAAGCGATACAAAATGCAACAATTCTTTTTTGAAGCTGCATCATCGAATGTGAACTGTAAAAAGAGTTGCAAAAGAAAGCAGATGCGTAAAGTAGCTGAAAACTCCTAGCTCGTCACAGAAAGAACAGTGGAAAGAGGAAACAATGATATTCACCTGTATTTCTGAAAGCATACATCCATGCATTGCCATGACCATGTTAGCACAATGCCTCAGAGCACCACTAACTCTAACATAGTTTTGCCAAGGGTAATTAAAAGATCTATAAGGGCCATGTGGAGGCTCCCACCTTGCAAAGTCCAACTGAAATTTAAAAAAAAATTATTCATAAATCATAATCATTCTAGTTGAAGATAAAAGTTAATAATCAAAGCTCCACAAAGGTAAAATACCAAAGATTCCTCTTGGCTTGTAGACTGGAGAGCTGTTCTATAGCCACCATATAGAGGATCATCATAAGCTTGATATGTAAGAATTTTTGAAGGGATTTTTTCATATGCTACACACTGCAAGTACCCATCAACGCAACCTACAGACAGAACATGAATTTACCTGAGGAACGGGCCAAGTTAAAAGAATTGATCACAGTTCACAATCAATCCCCCTCCCCCCAAGAAAAAATAGTAAGTGAAACATGTTCAAACCTTCCACGGCTGTAGCAACTCCTTTGAAATTTTTCACAATCAACTTATGTAGATCCTCACCAGCCCAAATAGGAAAAATACAAATGTTGACTATCGATGCAACGGTAGCTCCAATTCCAATAAGCAATAACCGGAAAAATGCTGTCCGGAAAAAGTTTGCATTTTTATTTCCAGTTACTAATACTATGCAATAAGTCAATAGGAATACCCGGAACCCATACTCATAAGGTTTCATCTTCGGGTATAATTTGATGTAAGACACAGAAAAACCTAAACACCAAAAGAGCAGAATGAATGCTTAAAATATGACAAAGGCAAACCGTTAGAAATCATGCAATAACAATGAGGCAAAAGCACTTTAAGTGGCAATCATATGAAGTTACAAAACTAAAACACTGACCTCCTATGAAAAGACTAGCTACAATGAACACTTCTTTGAACTCTCCAGCATGAATGGCTAATTCTGCTATCCCTAAGGCTAAACCTCCAGCTGACAGAGTTCCAATAGCACGGTTAATACCCTTACTGAGTGATGCTCCTGTGGAGGAAAAATGAACAAGTTGTAACAGAAAATAAAAGATGGAAAATCAAAAAAAAAAAAAACACAAAAAAACACCATTATTATGATCATAATAGGAAGCTCAAAACTAAATTACAGCTGTTCCAACTGCAATGTCAACTTTATGACATTGATTAATTACATATTCAGAATCCCTTCATTCTTTCATAGAGAATATATAAAAGTCAATATAGTTATACTCCATCCGTCCCTAAGAAATAGCTCTCCTTTTGATTTTGGGCCGTCTCACTCAATTTGCACCCTTTCTTTTTTTGACATTTGTCCCACTTTCTTTTAATACCATCTACAGACTAATTTTCTCTCGTTATCTCAATCACTCATTTTTCTCAGCCAGTTTTATTTTGTCTTATTCTCCAACCATAAATTAATTTTTACACTAAACTATAGGTGCTTTCTCAAGGAGACAGAGGAGTACTTCACAACTTATTACAAAAATATACTCCCTCCACCCCTTTCTTATTGTCCACTTTCTAGTGGGCACGCAAATTAAGAAAAATGGTAGTGGGGTATTTTAAGTGATTATAATAATCGTAAAGGTGGTAGTTGGGGTATTTAAGTGATTATAATAATTGAAAAGGTGGTAGGTGGGGTATTTTAAATAATATAAGTTGGGGTAGTTGGGGGCATTTAGGTAAAAAATCTCTGCCAAAAATAGAAAGTGGACAATTAGAGTGAACTAACCAAATAAGGAAAGTGGACAATAAAAAAGAAACGGAGGGAGTATTATTTTCAAAGATAACCACTTAAACTGGGCTACTGCAGTTCCCTTTGCAAATGACATTCTCATACAGCCGCAGAGTGTGTGACTGTGTTCCTCAAATTTGAAACGGTCTTTAATGTTCATTGTTCAGGCATAAACTAGAGATTCTTCAAAATAGTGTGAGCACCTTGGCCAAATTGGAAAAATAGAAATACTATTTCCTTACACAGTCAACATTCAGAAAGATAACAAAAAAAATAGCAATACTCAAAAACCTTTCGATAAATCATGAAGTTCAAGTGTTACTGATAAAAAACATTAATCATAACATTTTGCTGAACAGAGAAATCATACACAAAAGCTATTTTGTGCCAATATCAAAGATCTTTCTATACTCTGTACTCTGTAGCAACTCGTAAGTAAACATATCACAACTGATCGACGAAACCAAATCAGTTCTCACGAATCACCAAAAGGGCCAGAAAGTAGGCATTATAAAAAGCCTTTCTTTTATAGGCATGTGTTAGGAAAACTTTACACATTCTTATATATGTATGCACGAGCGGGAAAACATCAGTAAGACAATAACTACAGGAGATCAAACAACACATAGGGTTAACTCCTTTATATTCACAATTGTAACAGTTATGAACCTTTCTTGCACCACAAATTGTGGCATAGTATATCATGTTGACACAAAATATAACAATAATTATGCCTGAAAATATAAGCTCCATCTAGCTCACCTAGTATAAATATTGTCCACTTGATAACAAACTGAATCCTTTAAGTACAATTAGTTCCGCATAATTGTATTTCCATTCAAGAAAAAGATCTTTACAGAATTTACTTATAATATTGCATTGATATGCTGAACTAACAAATAATAAAAATAACTAATAATACATTCCTATACAAAGATTTAGAATTTCGGAATTTCGGGTTAAGATAATAAAAGATTAAAATGAATGGAGAAGAAGAGTACGTATAGACGACCACTGAGCTAATCTATTGTTTCATTTTCATGTAGCGGATTCCAATCTTTTGGAAGTAAGGCTTTTACATTTTGTTCTTATACAGAGAATTCTACTAGAAAGTATCAAATTTCATTTAAACAAAAAAAAATAAACAGAAAAACTTACTCCAATGTAAGGGGAATAGTGATTTTAAATTGTCAACATGAAAAATAATAATTCTATTGGACAATAATGTCTAGATAGCCATAACATCAAAAAAAAGAGAGTCTAGATAGCCATAAAAAATGTAGCTTAAGTGCTTAATTAACATATCACATTCTTTGAGAATGATTTGATTGTTTATTTATTATTAGTAGATAATTAAATGAACTTCCAGCTTAAAAAAGCAATCATAATATCAAATTGCACAGTGAATTAATCATTATTAAATAGTTAAACAGAAAAGAAGGTAAAAAAATGAAGGTAAAAGAGAGGAACATACCAACACTATATTCAAAACAGACAACCACAGTCAAAATTGCCCAAATAGCATACTGGCTGAGATCCTTAAGAGACCCAGTTAAAAAGATAAGCAAAGAAACCAGAGATAAACACAAACCCATCTTAGCTGAAAAAAACACCTTTTGAGGGTCTGATCTCCCCATTTCATATAACTTAACCCCAACATCTTTGAACCCGTTGCATAATCCCAAAATCCCATCACAAATCAATCGATAACAACCCACTTTAGCACGATCACAAATCGATCGAAAACACCCACAATTAACCGTATTATTAGGGTCTACATCACTATCAGAAGGAGAATACCCTAATCCAGAATACCCTTTTCGAGAAAGAGATCTCTCTTTGCTTCTCTCGATGAAACTTTGTCTCAACGAACCGAATTTCGCAGCCATTTGAGTCGAAATCGAAACACAGAAACTATAGGCTAGAAAGTCCACTGAAGAGCGGCGATTATAGAATTGAAGATGAGGAAGAAAATAGAGAAAATGGAATGGAGATTGAGCATAGCGAAAGCAAAGACTTTGGGTGTTATAGAGATAAAATTATGGAAGGATAGTGATGAAAACGTGAAATGGATTGGGACTTGTAGGGTGACAGCACAAGAACAGAGGTGAATGGTGACGAATGAGAGGAAGAAGATGGAGGAGGGAGATTCAAAGTAGATGATACCTGAATTAACAATATTGTTTGTCAGTTGGTGATGGGTTATGACAGATTCTATTGTATCTCATACAAATTCAAGATCTCATCAGGAACAGGGCCCCATTTTTGCGTGTTTACTGTTCACTTACATGCCCCCACGCATTACCCCATCTTTGGAACTCCGATAATATGAATTTATGATCATTGTTTACTTTTACTTTAACAATCCGTTTGATGGCGGTAATAACGGTGGTAATGAGAATGAAAAATTAATGTAATTTTAGTTAAAAAATCTCTTGGTGTGTTTAATGGTGATGTTTGTTCAACTTTTATCATCTCATTTTCTTCATAAAATTCATTCCAATGCATTACAACCGAGAGAGGTGGTATTAGATGGTAATGAAAATTTGTAAACGAAAATACTTTTTTGTGATCAAAGTATCATTACCATGAGAATGATATAGAATTTTTGATGAAATTTTACACTATAAAGCATTCCCATTACTATCATTTAGTACCACTAATCAAACGGGCCGTAATTATTTTAATTTTTTTAGTATATGGTAATGGTTGTTTAATAAAACTTTTCTTTTAAATGAAAGCGCACACTTTATTTATATAATATTTCAGTAGTAGCTCTTCATTTTCACCACCCATACTGAATTCTATCGGTCATATCTTGTTAGATGTCCCTACTAATCTGAAATATGGAGACAAGATATTTAAGGCTTTTAATTTGAGTTAACTAAGAGAGTGAGTATTATGTCCCCTACAACATTTCCTTTTTCTCCGTTAAATAGCTCAATCAATAATCCTTCCATTGATCCTTGATGTGTTTCATCCTGAATTTTTATGTTTTTATCCTTATCCTTAATACATTCATTGTTTTTTACTCGCCTCGTCTTTGCCATCTCATATTGTTGATCCTTCTTTAAAATTTAGTTTGTCAAATACCTCTTTAAAAGCCTTTAATTTCGTCTCTTGAATTGCTACTTTTGTCTTGATTTTGATCTATTTTATACTTGGCTAAGTTTTCTTCATTACTCATTCCTTATTTTAATAATGCAAGATATCATTTTTACTTTCCCATGATAACTGCTTAAATGATCCAAATTTTGTATTAACTATTTAAATGATCCAAATTTTCATCTTTGTCCAGCTTCTTATTTTCTGTTTAATCTCTTCTTCACTAGCCAACATTTTTCACTTTCATGTTATTAACTCAGACATTATAACTCATGCTCCCAAACTTTTACATTGGTGCACATTATTTCAGTGTACACTAAATCAATAGTAGACTAACTATTAATAAAATTCATACATTTTAAAATATTTGAATTTGCACTAATTTAAGTGGTTTTTTCTTTTAATATTAGTGTAAAAAATTTTTTTAACCCAACTAACCTTTGAAGTTATAGGTTTTGAATTTTGATTATTGGACCTATAATTATTGGGAATTTGGGACGGATCCATGGATCGTATTCTAAGTCTAAACACTGGCAGACCCAACTAGCACGAGATATTTATTTTTTGTTTTCTGTTGTAGCCATGGTGTATTGGTGTGTAGAAGCAGTGATGACCCATTTTACAAAGTAAAATGCCATAATCATCTCCTAACCGACAAAAACGATTGAGTTAGACTTTCAACTTTCCCAGAAGTTCCAAACATTTGTCTCATTATTATAATTATAATTATAATTATAATTATAATCTATCTATTACTTAAAAAAAATCAATCTAATTGCGATCAAACCATCTTAATTAGCAAACAACTAACAAATAACAACCGACAACTAATTGATCCATATTTTTAGACAATGTACAATTTTGTGAGTATTTGCAAATCTTTTTCTCCGAGGACTAGTGAGATGGCTCCTAAAAGTCATAATAATAGTGAATACATTTTGATGAATCCAACCAATCCTTCTAGATTGCGAATTGTAATTATAACAAGTAGATTAACTACTCAACTAATTCAATCTCACCAAACAGAACTGTTAGTTTTCGACCATCACACACATTTTGGCCGTCTTCCACTTCTGTTCGTAGAAATGATTCTATTATTTCAATAACGTTAAATAGCTTCCACCGGTCATACTCATCAACACAAAAACCCTTGCCATAGTCATGGTAGACCTCTAAGCGTTTATATCAAAAGACCGTTCTCGCTGTGTTTTTGGTAGTGAATTGTGATCACTAATCTCCATTTGCCATCAGATGCAGTAGCAACAACAGAAGTTGGAATGACCAACATGATTGGATCAATCTTCCTATATCAGAAACTCCGACCGCCGCCTTTTTGGCAGATTTTATAACAACATGTCATCATCATCAAACCCAGTGTATCGCGCTCCTAAGAAACTATGATCGGGGTCTGGGCAGGGAAGCAAGGCAGCAACTCATACCCATAAAGAAAAGTGCAGCCAAAAATTTTGTAACACCCACGGTCCCGAGGGTTTTTAAAACCTATCAAAGAAGAAAAAAGAAAGAGGGACCGGGGGCTTAAGAGGGATTTATTATAATTAGATTTTGTTTTCTGTTTTTAGTTTTAATATTGTTGCTTAGGTGTCTTTTATTTTAAAGTGTAGGGCTTAGGTGGCATTAGAAATAAACTATATAAGGCCATCATGTATTAGTCTTGGGATCATCTTTTATTTTGGAAATAGTGAATAAGAAAGGAGTTTCCCCAACACTCAAAGTTGGGTAGGAGTTTGGACAGCACTCGAAGCTGTCCCTCAAACGGTTTCTTTAAGGTTTTTCAATAGTTTCTTGGGCATTCTGGATTGAAGAGACAAGGG
>CM033453.1:18772840-18805340 GCA_019425755.1 Amaranthus cruentus | reverse complement strand
TTCATAATATAATACTTGCTATTGAATATAACATATTGATAAAATTTAGAAAATGGGCCTGGGCAACCCAAATAAGGAGGAGAAGAAGTAGTCCACTCCTAAACCCAAAGAATAAGGTTCACTACTAAAACCAATTGGTAATAGTAGGAACCAATTGGTAATAGTAGGAGTTACTCCTTGTGTATATAAAGTGATGCATACTCTTCTCTTTCTCCGATGTGGGACAACTCACATGTGATAACATGGACACTTCAACACATATCATACTCAGTAGCAAGTATTATCAAACGGAGGAAGTATGTGTAAACTGAAATCCTTCTCTCGTCGCTAAAGCTTTATTAACCCAACCCATGCTGCTGACTCTGTATTTGTCACCACATTCTCTAGACTCATCCTACTCATCTCCATCAAAAACCAAATATTCCTTCTATTATTATTTTTGTTATAATAATATAATATGGATTATAAATTTAAGTAATAAAAATATTTAAGAAATTAAATGTGTGGATTATGCTATGGAATAATAATAATAATAATAATAATAATAATAATAATAATAATAATAATAATAATAATAATAATAATAATAATAATAATAATAATAATAATACTCGGTGTATCCCGCTCATAGAAAACTATGGTCAGGGTCTCGGGAGGGAAGAACGTCGGCAACTCATACCCATAAAAGGATAGTGCGATCAAAGAGTCTCCCCAATCGAGAATGACTTTCCAAGAGAAAGAAACCTACAACTTATAAATAGGTTAAATAGAATACGTATAAATAGCTAAAAATAAAGGTAAAAGTAACAAGAAGGACAAGAGCGATAAATAAAGGCAACGGACAAAAACAAACAGAGGGTCAAAGGTATGGGTTTAGACGTTTAGTAATCTTGGACGTGGATAAGGCGCCGTCACCTGCCCCTATCCCTGGTCAGGTCCTTGGAGAGGTGGAGCTCATGCATGTCACTTTTAATTTGCTCCTCCCACGTTCTCCTAGGTCTTCCTCTACTTCTCTTGCCCTCTACTATGATACATTCGATCATTTTTACTGTGGCGTCACGTGTCCTTCTCTGCACATGCCCAAACCATCTCAATTTGTTCTTCCGCATCTTTGCGAAGATCGGTGCAACCTTTAACTTCTCTCTGAACTCCTGGTTTCTTATCTTATCCATCATGATATTACCACACATCCACCTCAGCATACGCATCTCTATTTTTCCATTCTTTGTTCGAAAACCTTTTTTACCGGCCAAAATTCTGTCCCAAATAACAACACCGACCTAATTGCAACGCGGTAAAATTTACCTTTTAATCTCCTTGGAAACTTTTTATCATAAAGAACCCCGGATGCTGCTCGCCACTTAAGCCAATCCACTGTATATATACGATTAGTAACGTCTCCATCAATCTCCCCGTTACTAATCACTAATCCCAAATACTTCCTCCGTCCTCGTCCTAAAATACTCGCTACATCATGGTTATTTACATTATTTATCGTTTAAGCTTATTTTATTTACGGCTAATATATAGAAAAAATATAGTAAAGTGAGATCTTGTTTGAATCATAATTTAGTCAAATACTTTCATAATATTAACTTTTTATAATTTTTAAATGTGTATAACATATAAATTGCATAAAATTCAAATCTAATAACTACAGTGGAAAAGGAGAGAGCGGAGGCATATGAATAGCAATCAAACAAAAGCAAAATTCGAGATAGAAATGATCATATTGACCGCCACAAGACATTTGCCCTTATCTTCAAGTACTCATGTCTTTTGGATGGATGTTGAATTCAGGCTAAGTAATTCTATCAACAAATCAAATTATAATTAGAATTGTAGGATCAGACGAGCACTATAAGATATATTAATTTGTATGCCAAAAACAACCAAAAATGAAACACAAATCCCATGGAACCAAACAATGTCATATATATATATATATATATATATATATATATATATATATATATATATATATATATATATATATATATATATATATATATATATATATATATATATATATATATATATATATATATATATATATATATTGATAAAAATAGTTTATCTAGTAATTTTAGATTATTTTGACACAATTGGTGGTTCAATTGTCAAACCATTCAATGCTAGCCGGTGTTTGTTAAATACGCTAGTTGAAATAAACTATTTTTATGAGTAAGTTATTTTTGAATAAGGTGCTCAGATCATAAATATTAGCGGATTTAAAATATGACTATTAAATTTAAAATCAGTTGGTTAAACCAATTAAACAACTACTCAATTCAATCAGATACCAGCTATATCAATCGTCCACTAGGGATGGCAATGGGTCGAACTCGGCTCGGATTATACATACTCCGACTTTGCTCTGGATAATAGTCAGACTTTTGTTTTCAGTCCACCTCCACTCGGAGTCGAATTATGCATACTCCAAGTTTACCCCGACTCGGACTCTCGGATCTCCAACGGAGTCGGATGCAGAGTCGGATTATTATCAAACAGTATCGTTGTGATATTGTACTAATGATTTTAAAGCATACAAAATTAACAAAATATATTTTTCATATACAATTTAACAAATAAATATGTACTTTAATTTGAATTCAATTTTTACAACAGAAATAATCCTACTACTAAAATTTAACAAAATTTTCTCGTATTTTGATTTGGCATATTTTATTTCTCTTGATTTTATTTGTCTTATCTTGATTCATTAATCTAAATAAAAATAGCAAGTACTTTTTCAAAATCGAAAATCACAATTAGTATAAGAGAGAGCTTGAATTAGTCGCATCTAACATTTTAAAGGAAACAAAATATTAGTGTAAAAGTCAAATTCAAAGTCAGATGTCCTTCAGGGTCGGAGTCTTGGATTTTTAATACGGTCCAACTCCGATCCGTCTCTAACTCGGACTCGGATCGTAAAGTCGGAGTCGAAGTTAGATTGCTTTTTTCCTCAGACTCGAATCGAATTATTTTCCTCGAATTAACACTCTCAGGCTAACCTTTTGCCATACACCCCCTGCAATTTAACATTACCAATGTCGATGCTTTGGCTTTTCTGGAGTAGTGAAAAAGCTTCGTATATAGTTTTTTCTAGCGTAGCGAAAAAAGTATTTGCACCTAGTACTAATAAAATTATGTGCAATATTTATTATTATGGAAATTTCTTCATTATTTCTTTTAATTTTTATCCATATATATTCATTCTCTTTTAATACTTCCTTCGTTCTGTTTTTGTTACTACATTTGCATGGATACGGGAATTAAGAAAAATTTGGCACAACATATAAAGTACAATTATATCCTCAATTTTTTCTTAATTGAAGAGGGAACAAAGTTAGTGAGTATAGAGTAGGATATAAATAAGAATAAAATAGATATTTTTATTATTGTTTTATTACTAAAAATAGAAATGTAGCAAGTAATATAAAATTGTCAAAAATAAAAAATGTAGTATGTATTATGAAACGGAGAAAGTATTAACCAAATCATTTTAATACATCCGCCACTATCTCAAACTTCATGCCATACAAAGATCATGCAATTTCATGAAGACTGAGGGTGTAGTATTTAGCTAAATTTAATTTCTTTTGCTTTTATATTAATCCATCTAAATTTAATATTTGAACTCAACAGTGGTTTTTTTCATGCAGAGAATCTGATCTTGTGCAACGGCCGCATGTGTACGACCTCTACCAATTCAGCCTAATAAGTTTTTTATAAATCAATCAATGTCAAATTATAAAATTTTTATTTTAAGACTTAAAATGACAATTTTAATACTTAAATAGCCAATATATATCATGCATTAAACGACTCATCAAAAGCGCAATCGGTAATTTATTTTTCAATTTTTTTAGACTTAAATGATCACATGCAAGAACTAACTAGCCAAATTTAAGACTTAAAAGACCAAATCCAAGATAACATTGGAATTGTTCTTTTTAGCCTTGAATTTGTTTTTTTATGTTTTAGAATTAGAAATTTTATTAAAAAAAATTAAAACACCAAATTTACTTAAGTCTTGAAATTGGTCTTTTAAGTTTTAGATTTGGCTTTTAAATCTTATATGTGATCTTTTAAATTTTAGATTTGGCTTTTCAAATCTTTTATGTGATCTTTTAAGTTTTAAATTTGGTATAAAAATATAAAAGAAATTGAAAAATAAAACTTAGCCGCAGACAATTTACAGTTTTACACCATTTATAGGTAACAGCTAGTCTTCTGAGAGACTGTCTTTTTGAAAGACGTCTTTCAGCCCAACCCATTAAAGTTTAATATCTACTTTTACTCTATACTTTCCTTTCTGGGCCAGTTTAATTAGAAATAGTCTTTCATAAAGACCGTCTCTCACAAGAATTTGTGTATAGGTAACTAGGATAGAAACCCGTGCAAATGCACGGATTTTTAAATACGTTTAGACAAACGAACATCTTCAATTATTGATGTTTTATAGAAGAACATCTTCCTTTCATGTTTGGTTGATCTATACTCACCCGTTGCAGGGTTAACTCTAAATTTTGCAAAAAATATGATTTTCCTAACACACATGATTTAGAATGAGTTAACGCTGTAAATTTTCCCATTAAAGCCATTATAGATGTTCCTTTTTCGTTCACCATGATTAAGTGAATAGATGTGGTCACATCTCTCTCTTTATACTCTCACATATGTATGACCTTTGCATTAATTTTCCATGTCCCCCTATCACTCTGTATTTCCTAAATGTAATTTAAGCTCACAGTTATAATTAAAAATATTATTCACCAACACTAAAGCTTGAGAAAAAAGAAATGATATGAGCAAATAATTAAGTTGGTCAAATGGTGTATTTATATTGTAGTTCATGTCATTCTATTGAAAGACAATTTCTATTTTTGTCAACTTATAAAATTGACTGAATTGAAATTCTTTCAATTAATATTTCTGCCATAAATATAAATCATAATTTTTTATTTTTGTAAAAGAATAATATTGTCTGAATTGAAATTCCTGCAATTATTACTCCTGCCATTATTATGAATCCAGCGTTTTATTATTTTAAAAGAATAAAATTGACTGAATTGAAAATTCTGCAATTAATATTCCTGCCATTAATATAAATCCAAATTTTTATATTTATAAAGAATAAAATTGACTGAATTGAAATTCCTGTAATTATTCCTGCCATTAATATGAATGCAACATTTTATTTCCGTAAATGATTAAAATTGATTGAATTGTAAATCATTTAATTAATACTCCTGCCATAAATACTTTTATAATGCTGGCCAATAAAATAATTACAAATGACACTCTCACATTCACTCTAATTTTCTATGCTATACATTAAAATTAATATAGCGTAGGATGATGATGATTGTATTCAAATAACCGTTGCATGTCCGTGTATCTCTTCATAAACAAAAAGCAATGGGCCAAAATTAATTCTATCGCTCCATCCATTAGGGTCAAGACTCGAGAGACTCCAACGTTATGGATCAGTAACTTGACAAAATTAGATTACTCCTATTTGAAATAATAAGCAATTTTAATTTAAAAAAAAATAAAAAGATGAATTTCGGATAAATTTAATTTCAAAAATAAGCTTTTTGATGTACGACCCTAAAGTAAGATATGTTTGCAATTATTAACAATGAACAAAAAATATGTCAAAAAAGTCAAAATTGTTTGCTCACAATTGGTAACGGTAAACGAAAGGAAGATAATGTCATAACGTTAGAATGGACAAGAAAAACAAAAAAAATTGTTTGTTTGCAGTTAATCACTGTGAACAAACGTGATTTTCATTTTTGTCTCTTCTAACGTTTTAACATTGTCTCCCTTTTGTTTGCAGTTATTAACTATGAACAAACAATTTTTTTGACCAATTTTTTGTTTACTATTAGTAACTTCGAACACATATGACCTTAGGTTCGAACATGAAGACGCGTTCTTTTTTTATTTTTCATATTAATTTGTTAAAATTGCTTATTTATTTCAATCTTTCACAATTAACATATTGCGAGTGTTGGTGAGCTTTTGAAATTTAAATTTTAAAAATTTAGTGTTCCCTGAAATTATTTTCCAAAACAATTTTTTAATTCGAACCTTTAAGAGACTTATTTGTTGTTACTAATTACAAGCAAAAAAAGTTGATCAATTGTAAACGTAAATAAAATTATTTATACTCGTGTTCGCAAATAGTGAATATATAATTTTTCTTAAAAAGTAAAAAAGTCAATTTATTACTCCCTCCTATTCATCTTAAATGTCCCATTTACTTTATGCACTCTATCTAATGTACTTATTCGATCCTTAATTTATCGAGTTATGTATAATTAAAAATTATAAAAAGTTGATATTAATAATTTTTACTTCAAAACGACTCAAATAAGATCCCACGTGACTATATTTTACTTATAAATTAATAATAAAATGCAATTTAACAGTGATAGATAAATAGTGTCCCAAAAGTAAATGGGACACCTAAGGTGAATATGAGAGAGTATTATATTTTGACTAGTTTTTTTCTTGTTCTCTAATAGTAATAATGAATAAGACTTAAACAGAGGCTCCAAAAAGTTGACACTTATTTTGAAAAACAATTTTTATAAACGAAAAAAATTAATAAAAGAACTTCACAAATTCATAAGTTAAGTAAGTCAGCTGGTCCAACTCAAATTAAACTCTTACGGTCAAACTCAAATTAAAAAAGGGCCTGATTTAATTTTCATATGGGCCGCTTCCTCCAAGTGGTTCTCTGATTCGTGCATGTAACTATGCAAACGCAAACTCTTCATTTTTTCTTCAAAGTATGAAAAAGGAGTAACGCTATCATACTTATATTGCAAAAATTGTTAAAGGACGATTCCTCCGTTCCATAATATTTGCTACATTTAACTTTTCTACGCAATCTAATATACTATTTTGTTCATTTATATGTCGAATTATACACATTTAAAATTATAAAAAGTTTATATTATGAAAGTATACGAATAAACGATTCAAACAAGATCCCACTTGACTATATTATTACTTACATATTAGCCGCAATATATAAAATAAGCTTAAACGATAAATAGTGCCCAAAAACAAAATGTATCAAATATTTCGGAACGGAGGAAGTATGATTTTATAGTGAGATCATCTTTTTTGAATTGGTCCATATATATTTAGTATGTTAAAATGATCACTTACAGTTTTAAAATAATTAATTAGAGAAATAAACTAATTATATAAACCCATTTCATGATGAAACATTATCATACAAGGCGACCTATTCATATTGAAAGTAATTAGAGACTATTTCTTTTAGGTTAACTCAATATATACTTGTTGTTTCAATGTGATAACTTATAACGTCAAACGGTCAAAGTGATAACTTATTATAGTCATATAGTGATCAATTATAACATTAAAATGATCGCTTACAAATTTAAATTGATCAATTAAAGAATTAAGCTATTACAAAGACTGATTTCGATGAAACATTTGTTATACAAAACTTCACGATAATAATTAGATTGATTGACTATTACAAGGTTTTATTCTTTCGTGAAGTACATGCTGTTTTTAATAGAAGTATAATTTGTGAAGTGCCTTTTTGCTTGTCTATTGTGTTTTTTACCTATAGTTTCATTTTACTTTCAACACTTATCGTTTTTAAAAGTTTTATATTACTTGCAATATTACTATTTTTGACAAAAATAATCTATTTATTTTATCCTCACTTTATTTCTACCATATATCACCATCAATAACACATTATCCCATTATTTATTTAATATACCCACATCTCACAACCACTATCTACTTATAATAATTTTTTTTTATTTCTACCCCACATATCACCATCAATCATACATTATCCCTACTTTTACAGTTTTACCATACTTATTTGACAGCCCTTAAATATTGTGTCAAACCCAATAGTGCAACTAAAACAGAACAGAGAATGTATTTATTAAATCCCGCGTTGCTATTATTCTTTAATGTTGCTCTTTGTCATATTATATGTAAGCCGTTTTCATATTCTTATTCAAGCTGAAATATTTAATACATCCACGAAAATAAAAAAGGCCAATTCTACTATATATTGTTATTATTTTAACTTAAACTAGTCATATCAAATTTACAAAAACTAAAAGATTTTAAATTTAAGTTTTTTAGTTTCGCATTATAACGGAACAGATTAAAGTAAAACGATCATCAAAGCATGTGCACTTATCATTTATATGAAGTTTGTTACAATTTACAATGGTCAACTGAAAACAACCTCTTTTATTAGTTTTATCACTAGCACAGATAAAATTACAATATTCAATTCTATAAACTAACCCCACTGTAAACTTTTTATTAATGTAGATGACTAGACCCAAAAGTATAAGTCCACAAAATCGTATAATTAATATTCCCATTCAAAATTTCCTCTCCATATGAAACCAAGAAATCAGTGTAAAATATACCATTATTCCCTTTACGAAGTTATTATCGTAAGGAAAAATTGATATCTTAATCAAAATTTGCGCATACATTTCAATTGAGTAATAACTAATAATAAAGTCGGCATATTGACATAATCAAGTGGTACTACTAGGCATACATGCGTCAGATTACGTGAAAGTTGGTCCGTAACGAAGCTACCATGTAATTTCCTTAATCCAAATCAAACGCAAATGAATCCAATCATTATTTTTTTCCCTAGCAAGTTCCATCTCAAATTCCATTCCTTTTTTTACTTGCAACTTAATTTATTGAAAAATTGTAATTCAAAAAATTTTAATATTAGATAATCACTTTTTAAAAATCTCAAGTTTTATTCATCTCAGAATAACTTGATTTTTTAATCATTTCATTTTATGACTTGTATTGATTAGATTTTTCAAAGGAAATATGATGTAAAAGTCAGATTTATACGATAAATACAATGTGAGATTTTTAAAACTGATCAACTAATAAAATAATTTCTTATAATTCAATTTCCATGTTCCATTTTCCACACACATTAATTAGTTATTCTTTTCACAACTTAACCCATTAATACCAAGTATATAAGGAAAGATGTGTAAAACACTACCTTAGATTTCAAACACAAAAAAAATGAGGCAATGCTTCCCAAATGTAATAGGACTTAGGATGACCCTCTACAAAAAGAAATCAATTACCAAAAAAACATCTTTATCATCATCTTCATCTTCAACCTCTCCAAGATCTCCTCTTACTTCGTCTTCCTCCCCTTTCTACCCAAAGGGGAGGACGCGAGAAGAGGAGCTTAAGGATGTTTTCCGTCATTTTGACTTGGATAATGACGGAAAAATCACGGCTCTTGAACTTAGGAGGTATTTTAACAGTATTGGAGAAATAATATCTCATGAAGAAGCTCAACATGTGATTAATGAGCTTGATTCAGATCATGATGGTAAGATTGAGTTTGAAGATTTTGTTAAGCTTATGGAGAGTAAAGATGGAGAGGATAATCATGATGATTTGAAGAAGGTTTTTCAAGAGTTTGAACATGAAAAAGGGTCTGGAAGAATAACTCCTAAAGGACTTCAAAATGCTTTAAAAAGATTAGGGGATTCTAAGTCTTTTAAAGAGTGTGAAGCTATGATTCAAGTTTATGATACTGATGGTGATGGTGAGCTTGATTTTCATGAATTTCATCAAATGATGCTTTCTTAATTAATTCTTTTACTTTTTTGTTTCCTTTTTAGATATATAATTTGATACAAACTACTATAGGAAAGGAAGGTGTTATTATGATCACAAATCATAATTGTATTTGTATCTTTAAAGTGAATAATGTTTTGACATGGGTTTGTAGTTTTTTTAAAGGTAATAATAATATGTCAAGATATTCTTAGTAATATTACCATAGTACTTCCTTAAGTAGTGGTGATAATGTCTTTGCTTTGATAACAAGTTGTGCTTGATTATAATGGATTTAATTTGTAAGAAAGAATATTATTTTTTAATATTTAAATAGGATTTATGTACATAATCATATGGCTTATCAATAGAAAATAATATCATATCCTTGATGCTTGAATCCCACGATCAAACTACCACGTATTAGAATACGGAAACACTTCATATAATATGATTTTAGTTAGTCATGTAAAATAAAATTTGTAGAGAATGTAAATGAATGTTAAATGGTAAAGAACACGAACTCATATAAACATGTACATATATATTTATATTCATCAATTATAAGTGTTCACTTTGAGGCGGATTTAGGATTCAAACTCCCTAGAGCACCAATATATGAAATAACTTTTACGAAAATTTCAACAGAGACGATGAAGACCTATAGCTCCTTAAATTGCCTCCACTACATGCCTTGTGAATGGGATAAGATCCATCATCCTTCTCCTGGTAGACTAGTTCTGGATGGCTCCTCAACAAGTATATAACACCATCAATAAAGCCAATTTGAGTGGCACAGGATACTATTGTCCTCCCATTCTCATCCAATGTATATTTAAGCTTAGTATATTTGTTGATGAGTATCTCAAGAATTTCTGCTCATTTTCAAATTATAATTTAGATGAAAAATAAAGTTCATTAGTTGCACAGTTGTGGAGTTTGGCAAACTTTATTAGTTAGAACAAAATTAACTATCTAGAAATTAACACTAATTGATTTGAGACAGTGTCATAAACTCATAAAAAATTTACACTAATTACTAATTAGTCTGTCTCCCGCGGTCCACGGCTTGCAGGGATGGTGGTGGGTATGGCGAATGGCGATCACACTTCATTACCAACCAATATCGTAGCAAGAACAATAATATATACGCATTTCATTACCATACACATTCACAAATCACAATCACAACCCACATATTCATTGATAGATAATAGATTAAATCAAAACACTTACATTCATAATCAATCCATCCCAAAATTTATAAGTAATACAACTAGTAAATTAGTACATGTAACTTGTAATTTATATAAATATAAAGTTTTAAATCAAAAAACCCTAATTTTTGGATCTCAAAATAATACCTGAAATTGGACTGGTGGAGGTTGCGGACTCAACGGTGGCCGGTGATTGAAGCGAGTCGATTGTGGTTCCAGGTCTTAAACAACTTCAAGCCAACGATCCACTCTCCAGCAACTGAAATTGTGGAAGTTGGAAGGTCGGCAGACGCCGGCGGAATACGAGAACCGGAAATCTAGCACCGGCGAGCAAGAGGGTCAACCTCTGGTCTCATCGATTGATTATTTGTACTTAATTCAGACAATAACCACAGAATAAATCTTTGTAATTTCATTCACTACTTAATCCAAAGAGCATTTTATGCTCTTGGTATTCTTATGTTCGATGGGATATTTATATGTGTACTACATGGTGTCCCGTTCATTTGAGTCCAGGGTGAAAGATAAAAAATCCCAAAAAACTCAAAGCATAATAACTCATATTGTTTTTTATTGTTTATATTTGTTTTTTATTGTTTATATTTGAACTTCTTTATAGAAAAGCATTAATAACTCATATTAGTATTTATGTAAATTATATAGAAGTTTAACATAATATATACATGAAAGTAAGTGATCAGCAAATTTTATTTTAACCGCAAGCTCACGGTGTACGTGTAGTCGCGGGTCGAACACAAAGAGCTAGGACAAGAAACTTGGTAATTTCGATTGATTATATTGCTTAGGGAGAAAAAAGATTGATTGGTTGTTTTCTAACAAGCTAAAAAAATGCAATAAGAAATATGGGATTAAGCTATATGATGAAAGCATCTAGGGTGTCGGGAATCCCCTAAAGTCTTATATGATTTAATTCTCATTAGTGTCTATGAAAAGTTGGATTAAATTCGTGGTTAAACATGATCTTGTTGATCTCAAACTCTCGCTCTGTTGATTAACTATTAGATTTAGATCCTATTAATTCCATTCGCACACGCTAGTTTTATTGAACGAATTAACAAGAATTTAACTAAAATTTACCCTAAAGTAAAGTCGATCCTAATCTCACGCGCTAGTTCTATTGACTAGTCCGACAAAGCATATTTAATTTAGGGTTAATTATCACAATTTAACCACTTTAATCCTTAGTTGCATAGACACATCCAAGAATCAAATCATACTCAACTAATAGGTTCAAAACTCTAACCTTAGAATATGGATCTACTCACTAATCATGGTAAAAACAATAAATAAAAACCCTAGAATGAAACTAAGCATGATAAAAGATGATAATAATAAAATTTACAAGGAAAAACAATAATTTAACTATGAGACAAACAATTAAAGATCCAAGAGCCAAAAAAAAAAATGAAGAACAATACTACTTTTAATGAATGACAATTTCTAAGAAAGTAATTAAAGTTTGACAAAGAAAGATTAAACTAATACAAAATTGATAAAGAAAGATTAAACTACTAAAAAGAAAGTAAATTAAAGACAAGAAATTAAAAGCTTACAAGAAATAAAAATGGTATTCAATGGAGAAAGATGAAGGAAGAAGAAGAAGGAGAAGAGGGTTTTCGTCTCCCTCCTTGTGCTCCTCCCAAGGAGACTTAACCTAATCCTCTCTTATTAACCCACTAAATATACCCTAAGAACTTAATTAAAATAAAGATAAAAGAAAATAAATCAAAATTAAAGTAATTAGAAAAGAATGCACGGAAAAATCAGAAGCAGCAGCCGACTCGGCGGCCACTTTCACCCCCAGGAAGCCGAGTCGGCGTTTTTGGCTGACAGCTTCAGCAAACTTCAAATGGTCACCATTTCTTGCTCGGCTGTCAGAATCGGACTTATAATATACCGTTGGAAAGCTCTCGAAGTATAGTTTTTAATGCCGCAAACCTTGCATCAATGAGATATTTCTATCAAAAATGATGGCCAAAAGAGTAGACATGTACCAAATTTCACCTCAAAACTTTTGCATTAATAACACTTTTCTACTCTTTTGCTCTTTCACTCCTAATAGCTTGACAAAATTGATAGCTTGATACGGTCTTTGAGCCCTGTAAATATGGTTAGCACCAAAAACCCACAAAAACACATCAAAGTACCATAATTCACCCATTTGGTTACAAATTGGAAATGGATTACCGAAATGGGGTGAAAACCCACAAAACAACCTTAAACCGCCTCTGAACACCGAAAAGGAGCATAAAAATGTAAGCGATGAGTACAAATAATTGCACTTATCAGTAAGGCCCTAAAAATTTAGGATCCTGGACGATAGCCCGCTTTGCCCTTACTAATCGACGGCCATGCATGTAACTTTGTTGTACTTCCATAAAATTAGTATATAGATTAAAGTAAGTTTCTAATAAAACGTTGTGACTATCTACATATTTTGTCTTATTTGTATCTAGTTACTAGTTATTACTGTTGATTGAAGGAAAATTTTCGAAAATGTCCCAATTGCATCGTACAAAAACAAGTATGTAACCTTAAATTCTTAAGTCATTTAATGTCAAATTTAATAAGGGATTGATACACATGTCATCCATACTATTGTTTGAATTAATTTCTAGAAATTCAAGCTCGAACTCTAAAAAAATAAATTATTAATACCTTAATCTATTTGATTTTGACCATGCATTTTTAGTTCTTACTCTTCAATAGGCGAAACATACTAATCCTTATAAGTAACAAACGGGAGGGTTGTATATTTGTACATTCTTGTATAGCCAAAACATTCATTTAACTTTTAGTAATGTCTAGTATTCTCTTTTAGAGTTTAGTGCCTCCTTTTATGACTTAAAAATTTAAAAAAGGTCAATGGCTTACTAAATTGAGAAAAGTCTCAAAAAATTTCAAAAAGAGAAAGCCTCATAATAAATGGGGACTTATTCATTATATCACGTATACGGTATACCTTTGACAAACCTATTAAATGCTATTTATATGGGAAGATGAATGAAAGTTAATGAAGATTTTAAGGCCAATAAAAGATTTTGCATGAGGTGCCTTGAACAAGACACTCAAAGATTACATTTGCATTGTTCGAGCATGAAGATCATAAGCAAACAAAGAAGGTCTGGAAGCCTATGGTCGAACGAGCACAGTGTGCAGTTGAAGTCAGAGGGTTCATGTGATAGCTGCTCGAACGAGCAGTCTTGTAAGTGGCATCCTTGGATTCGTTTTTGATCGGTTTCATTTTTCTAGAGCATTAGTTTCATATTAATTAGTTCATGGCCTTAATTATGTATGATTTTTTTAATGTATAATCCCCTATAAATAAGGAGCTCATATGTCATTGTAAATATATCAAACACAAACTCCTAAGCCTAAACACATAGCCTTTGAATTTCTTACTCAATTGTAATACTTCATTTGTAAGAGTAGCATACTCCATGATAGTATAAATAAAGATACTACACACCACAAATGACGTAACCATCATTGAGTGAATCTTTTTAAATCCTTGTGTCATTTTCCATTGTTTATTTTCTTTCAAACATCGTCATTTCATTGTATTTGATATTAGTTTATCAAAAACTTCATACCTTCGACCAGGGGCGTATCTAAACCCGGGCTGGCATGGGCCATGACCCGAGTCATGAAATATAAAGTAGTATGTTAAACTGATATTCAGTGTTCGAACCCATGACTTTCTATGCGTTTTGACAAAGGCGTTTCCAACTTATTACACCATGCCAATGAAAAGTATATAATATTGACACAGGTAATAAATTTTTCTGGATTCGCCCATGCCTTAGACCTTGGTGATATTAGAGTTTGAAAATTATTTTTTAGACTCTAAATCTAACTCTTATCTTTTACCTTATGTTGTTTGTAGGCCCTAGTTGTAAGTTGTAACAAAACAAAAGTTATAGACAAAGAGATTATTACATTGAAGTGATTGTAAGATTTGTGGTTTTGTACTAACCTATCCGTCTCATGTGGGAAGAAAAAGCATGTTTATCATTTATGGAGTTTTCCAATGGGCTAGTTAGCAATAATGTATTTCAAAGTTCAAATTATACTCCTTTGATTAAACTAATTATTGTTCTTCATGTCTCTTCTAATTTATACCATTTTCTATTTTAATTAGTTATACTGATTTTGCGGTCTTTTTTTTTTCTGCAATGATTTTATTTTTATTTTTTTAATCTATTTATAAATTTATATTTTTCTCTTCATTTTAACTACTCATTATTTTATTTATTTGTATATTATCTTATAATCTAATTCAATTTTTCATTTTACTGCATTTCATAGAAAATTGATTGTATAATCAATCAATAAAAAGCAACAAAAGAGGAAAAAACAAGGAGGAGAGGGACGGATATTCTTTAGCACAAATATACAGTTTACTTTGTTGACCCATTTTCATACTAATATCACTTTCACAAATTCTTATCCAACATCCCAATTTGATTGTGCTAGATATTAAAATTAAATTAATAAAAATAACAATTATTTTATTTTAAAACTTAAAATTAAAATTAAAATATTAATACTTATTTTTTGAATTATTATAAAAATTTTTTTGCGGAGTAGATGTCAACAATTCTACCATTATTATTCCATTTTTGAAAATTAAATTTAAATAATAAATAATAACAATAAAATAGAAAAGAAAACAGGTGGGTCCCAACCCTAATCTCCCAACTTCGATCGTACAAGAAAGCGGTGGTTGAAGAAGGGAAGTATCAGATTTCCACGTTTTTACGCTTACACACGTTTCTCCTCCTAATCTCTTTGCCTAACTAAATCCATCATTATTTTCCATTTCCACAAAATCGGAGATGGAGATGTTGGAGAAAATGTCAGAAACGGTGGCGACGGTAACTGCAGTTGTTGACGACAGTCTTGCGTCGGAAACCGGGATTCAGTCTGCTTTTCGCTGGGGCGCTTCCTTCTCTGTCTTGTTAGTTTTTTCTCTCCCTTTTCTGTGATTTGGGTCATCCTTTGTTATGGTTTGATTTCACTCAATGTTAATCCAAAAGTAGAGTAATAATCCTCTTTCACTTTATAAATGTTTGTAGTTGTAGTTTACTGTGGATTTTTGTTTGTTTTTCTAATGTTATTCTTTGTTCTGTTGTTTACCTTGATTAGTGTGCGTATACTGTTATTTGAAGATGGAATGATTAATGAGTATTGATATTGATTAGTGTGCGTTTGAATGAGTTAATGCCATTGCTGCAGCATATGAGTCTAATTTTTCGTTTAAAAGTAGATTGCCAATTTAGAATTTCATTTTATTGAACTCGAATAGTCAGAACCTGTTCAGTGTTAAAATAAATCGAACAGGACATTATCGGTTCATCACCCATAAAAAGTTGGAGTTCGTCTTTGATTGTCCTCGTTTTTTGGATCATGGTTCAAGGTACATTAGTTCATTTGGATCATCAGTCAATTCAGGTTTGGTGTATTGGGTTTGTTCAAAATCGAGTATTGATTTTTATATAGTTTTAAATTTAAATTCATTTTGAAGTCGGGTTTGAGTTAGATAAATATCGGATCGTCCAATCTATTTTGAACCCCTCAGTATTAGAAAATGATTATACTCCCTCCGAACCAATTTAGTTGTGCCATTTGCTTGGGCACCTTTGTCGAGGTAATATTTTGACTCTTAATATCTCTAATCATGCTCAAATAAAAATTATGAAAAGTTGATAAGAATGATCCTTGCATTGAGACGAATCAAACAAGATCCCACATGACTATGTTTTAACTTATGGATTGAGAATAAAATACAAATTAAACGGGATTAATGAATAGGGTAAAAAACCAAATGGGCAACTAAATTGGTTCGAAATCCAGCAATTCTGTATGTAAAGAAAACTAATGAATCTGCTCAAGTGGGTGTTAACGGGATAAAATCAGAAGCATTTGATATCCGGATTCATCATATATAAATAGTCAATAAGTTCCAATGAGAACGGCAGGCATTATTAGACATAAAAAGTTGCATTCTTTGTCCTCTTTTGGTTCTATTTTAGTTGTCATTTTAGGTTCTTTTTTGGTCCTAGAATTTGGAATCGTTGTGAACTTGTGAATTATACATAATTTCCATATTTCCTAGACATAAAAAGCACTCCTCACAAATTGAGAAATACTATGTGATACCATAAGGCTATCTGTCACATTGATTGTTCGTTTATGGACCATTGCAAAAGAAGTCCCAACTCGATCCAACTGTTTGCTTCATGACAATTAAGGCCCATCTTTAACAAAGGGTTAATTATGTTCACTTATAATCAGCTAGTATTCAAGATTTCAAGTACATAGAGTTACAAGAGACTGTTGACAAATATAGTAATGCACTATCATCCCGGTTGTCTATTTGTACTAAATAGGAATGAAAATACCTTAGTAAGATAATTTAGCTAGAAAAACTATTTACAATGTTTATGGTCGTGCTTGTTCTACTCTAATTATTTTTTTGTCTTTACATATTTCCAATTATTGCCTCTTGAAAATGTGGTATTAGAAGGTAATGAAAAATGATGAAGAAAAACACATGTTTGAGATTGAGAGCTTTAATCATGGGAATGACACATCACATTTTGTGAAAATTTTAAACTAAAATTCATTTTCGTTACCACAATTTAATACCAATCACCAAACACCCCGTAGATATAAAATTAAAGTGCAGTTCATTTACCTTCATCCTTTTCGTTTCTGATCCATGCTTAGGGATGCCTGCCTCTGTTCTAAAAACCTTTGCGCTATATCAGTTAAGTAAAGCCACTGAACTCAGAGATATTAACATATTTCAGTGTATACTGCAAAATAAAGGGGCATAATATCTGTTGTTAAACTCAACATGTCTAGCTGTACGGTTTAGGTATCTTTCGCTTTACTATCTATATTATACACACAAGTAAGACTGGGTGACTGGATCATGTTGAATGTACGAGTATGAAAGTGACTGTTATTACTTATAAGCTTAGATATGGTCTTTGTAACAACTTACACTTTTACGAGAAGGATGTCATTTTATTATAAACAAAAGTTTTTTGAAAGTGTGTTTGTCATATATCTTCAGATTAGGGAATTTTAAAGTTCTATATTTATATTCAGTTATTGATGTGTCCTTTATATTGTGGCGTACATTCTGTAAGGTCCGTCATTCGTGTATGTTATGTTTTCTTTTGGGTGGTTTAGAGCTTGTAATTTAGAGATAAATGAACATTTCTACAGACCTGTATTTTATTCCCTCTTACTATTATTGTAGGTTTCTGTTAATTCTAAACCTATTAGGGAGAAGATCAAGGCTGCAAGCTTCACTTCTGGCCCTATTTCTTACAACTAGTCTCCCGGCACCAATTTTCCAGATATTACGGTGGTTCTAAAGTTTATTGGAAAATATCTGGTCTTCTCAGATTAGAACTCTTTTAAAAATTTACTGAAGATCATCTCCCTCATGTTGCAGAGGTCAGTTTGGATGTTGGGTTGCTATTATTGCTATTGCCGGAAATTATTGTTTCCCCAGTTTATTTCCAGGTATGAAAGCTAATATTCACATCACTTGTATTGCTCTTAATCAACTATTATAATGCTATATCCTTCCTTGCAGCTTCTGTCTCTCGTTTTCTTCTCTTTGTCGTGATGCCGGACTGGCTGGCTTATGAACTACGTGAGGGTATCTCTGGTGGCGTGTTCTGTTTGTTGATTTGTATTCTAATTCTGGTTTTGGAGATACATGCAAATGGAGGATGCAGCAGTTGTTTTTGTAATTTGCACTGCTGTGCATATTGGTTCAGTATGGTTCTTCTCTTCTTCTTTACAATACTTTACCTATCCTTAGGAACTTTTTAGTGGCTAAATTCTTCCGCCAGATGAATTTTGTTGCAATGATGATATATGTGAACTGTCCTTTGCTTTGTAAAATTTGTTGTAGATACTAGATGCCTCCAGATTATTTGTATAGATCACTTAATAAAAGTAGGAAACTGTCGAATAAAGGGTTTTCATTCCAGCCTTGGTTATACTGATGTGGGCTGAGTCTGTGTTTGTCATGTACTATAGAGTTATTCAAATTGGATCCCATTTATTCGGATGTGAGCATACCCCGAACTGAACCCGAACTGACTACGATATTACATATTAGTTACTTCAAAACAGATTGAATTCTTCGGCTCTTACTGACTTGCTGAGAAAACTCCATTGTAGAACCTTGATTGAGCTTTTTAGAACTCTTGTTTTTCAGCAATAAATAACACATATTAGGGCTAGGGACATAGCCTACATTCGGTGAACCTCGTTAACTCTTGCGTTGATTTTACATTTCTTAACATTTAATTCCTCATTTTCTAATTAACCCAATCTACGGCACTTGTGGAATTCTAGATCGATTGTTTTACCTTGAATTCTCATTTACAACAAAGACAAATAGTTTTGTGTGTTTAGTGTTTACCCATGACTAAATAATTTTATTAAAGGAACAGAATAGATTGAGTTGGGTTTTAAAACATAATTTCATAGTTCACATCTAAAAAGGTTTTTCTTTACATAAAAACTATCCCATTGTATTGTTCCATTGAAATTGGACATACAAAGCAGAAATTTAGAGGTGTACAAAAGAGATCAAATGATTCGATATTTATCCAATCTTGTAATCGAATTTGACTTTGATTTGATTTCGAAATGGATTTACAATAATGTAAAAACCAAAAAGAACATAGACCGATTTTGAAACACTTAATTCGAAAACCGAACTTGCTGTGTTTTTATTGCTATGTTGGTTGTTTGGACATTCAACTTGCTGAACAGGGAGTTCTCATGTTGTTCCTAAATCTTGATTGGAGCATCCCTTTGTTATTCTGATATTGAAATGCTGACTCAAATCTATGGGCAAGATTTTTTTTTTTTTTTTTATATATATATATATATTTTTTTTGATAGAAGCTTTGGTCAAGTTATAAAAACATTTTGGACTGTTAGCCCTTAGCAAAATAATTATTGCATCAGGATTTCTTTTCAGCTAATGTAGTCGGGAAGATTTTAAATTATTGTAGTTTATGTATCTATTGAAGTATTTTATTAATAATAAATCACAATAATTACTTTCTTAATTTTATGCACACCTCAAATAAAAGTAAGTAGTGGCTAGCTAGGTCTATCGAACACACAAAAGCCAATTGCAGCTTGAACTGGGACTTTTAGTATTGGAATTATATTAACAGACCGTTTGGTTAGTAGTAATAAATAGTGACGATGAAAATGACTTGTGGTGTAAATGACTAAATGTGTTTTGGCTCATATGCGTAGATGGAGAAGATGATTAATTTGGATCAAACCATTATGGGTTGCTTGAACGTGTTTATGTCAGTGTGTATTGAGATACACAAATTCTTACTGGAGACCGTCTTTTATAAAGACGGCTCTCAAAAGCCCAATTCAATTCTAAATATATATTGTTACAACTCTATATTTAGAATTGTATTGGGCTTTTGAGAGTCGTCTTTACAAAAGACGGTCTCTCAAGAGAGCATCTGAGAGAGATATGAGTTAAGTTAGTTGTTGCAACTGATGTGGTGATTTGTTCTATTCTTTTTGAGTGAGCTTTTTTTTTCTTTTCTTCCTATTCTGAAGTTTTCTTGGTGTGCTACTTCAAAATGTCACATCTTTGATTTTGGTAAACTTTGTTATTGTCAATGGAAAATTGGGGAAACAGACGTGAAAGGTGAAATTGACAGTATTTAGATTCTATTTGCAGTTTTAGTGATGGACAAAGTTATAGTTGACTCATAACCAATAACTTAGTTACTCCCTCAGTTTCGTTTTAATTTGCCCCATTTATTATTTTTTTCTGTCTTAATAAATTTCCTCTATTACTATATACCACTCCCATTTTGGTACTGACTCCATCCCTTTGACATGAAGTATGATGTATTTATTCTACTGTACTTTCTCCGTTTCATAATACTTGCTATATTTAACTTTTTTATGCAATCTAATGTACTATTTTGTTCATTTATATGTCGAATTATACACATTTAAAAATTATAAAAAATTTATATTATGAAAATATGCGATTAGACAATTCAAACAAGATCCCACTTGACTATATTATTACTTACATATTAACCGCAATATATAAAATAAGCTTAAACGATGAATAGTGCCCAAAAACAAAATGTAGCAAGTATTATGGATCAGAGGAAGTATATTATTTTTTATCTCTAAGCAGTCTCATTATTTTAATTCAGTATCTTTAATTTTTTAATTTTCGTGCAATTTCCACTTGGGTAGAATTAACCGGGACAAGTAAATCCAACGACTTAAGTTATTCCAAATTCAATGTGGACGCTTTAGCTAAAAAAACAAATTAGTGTTGACTACTGGTAGTCTATTACTAGTGAGGATGAGTAATGACTAAACCAGTTCAAGTATGATTTCAACGCGCTATGGCGCTTTTTAGAGGGTTGTCTAATTCAGTTATTCTCATTTTACTAGACCATTTGAAAATATTCGATTGTTTAAGCTAGATGTTATAGAAGTGTTTGGTAAAAATAAATTGTTAGTTGTTGGTTGTTTAATAGAGAAAAAGTAGGCAAAAAGCTAAAAATTAATGAAAAAAGCTACTTTAAGTATTTTTAGTTTTAAGTCAAAAATTATGTACCTAACACTTATTTTGGCAGTTTAACAAATCTAAAAGCCAAAAGTCAATTTAACATCTTTTAAGAGCAATGTTGACAAGATTATGCATATTTGTTTGGTAAGTATTTTAAAACAATCAATCTGATCTAGAGCGACCAAATATAAATAAATAGATGTTTAGGATAAGTTAAAGAAGCATATTAGGCGCAATCAAGTCCTATTTTTAAGGTTTGAGTTAACATTTTTAAAATAATTAAATTCTAAAGAATAAATAAAATGTGCTTTCATTATCAACCAAAACAAAAAGTATTCAGCAAGTCTTGTATGAGGCTTCTCATCATGAGACGGGCTTATACAATTAACCCATGTATCATGTATCTAACTGATTATTTTAGGATTGTACGTCACTTTATATTGTTATAAATGATTACTTCAAAACAATAAAAAATGATTAAGACTGGAAATAATCACTTTAAGGTTTTAAGTAATCATTTCAAAACTATAATTAACATCAAATTGTAAATGATAAACTAAGGTTATAATTGGTTACTTCAAGGTTATAACTTATAAGTCATTATAAGAGTGCAAATGTATATTAAATCAACCTGATAGAGATGATTTCGCTGGTTTTATATTTTGTGAACCATAGACGCAACGTGTTGCAGTTGTTTTCTAAAAAAGAACTCTAGGAGTGGTGCCCATCAACCAGTTCATACCATAGCTCGTTGATTTAATAAACTTATCACTTGGTATCTAAACAAATCCCGCTTCTGTAGTTGAAAATTGACTTTTAAGTCTTAAATATTCATCCCAATGGCCCACATATGTTGTTATCATTACCCATCTTTCAACGTCCAATTCTCATACCATTCTAAGACAGTTCCTTTCCATTAGAATTTGGCTCAAATTAGTCAACACAGAAACTTTCAGTAGCTTTCCTACATAAAACTCCTCCATAGATATAGAATTAATATACCTTTTGTTTGTGAATTAAGTTACTATCAATATTCATTACATTATCTCAAAAAGCTTACTATATAAACATCCCACCTTTCTCAGTTCTTACCATCCCAAATGGCCTCATTGGCATTGAAAAGCACCTTAATTCTTCTCTTCTTCATTTCCATACCTTACTTGATCACATCCCAACAACCTTATGGTGAAAAGAATTGTTTTTCGGCAAACAACGCCACTTCGGCTCTTGGGTTCAGTTGTAATGGTGTAAACCGAACCTGCCAATCTTTTCTCATTTACAGGACTCAACCTCCTTACAACACTATCTCTGCCATTGCGTCCCTTCTATCCGCTAATGCATCTCAAATGTCTGCCTTTAACAGCAACATCTCGGAAACCATGGCGTTGGCTACTAACACCGAGGTTATTGTTCCTGTTACCTGCTCGTGTTCAGGCAAGTTTTATCAATACAACACCACTCATGTTGTTAAACGTTCTGAAAACTACAACGTACTATCTAACGGTACTTATGAAGGTTTGACTACATGTAATGCTATTCGAACTCAAAAAATTAGTCCGAATGTTGTAGATATCTTCCCTGGTGAAACCCTTACTATACCTTTAAGGTGTGCTTGTCCTACTAGGACCCAAGTTGATCTAGGGATTAAATACCTTATGAGTTTTGTAGTTCAAGAGAATAACCATTTTTCTGATATTGCTGTTAAATTTGCTAAATTTGGTGCTGATATTGGCCAAACTATGGAGGCTAATGAAAAATCTGAGCAGGATTCTGTTATTTATCCTTTTACAACTGTTCTTGTTACTTTGAAGAGCCTACCAAATGGTTCTGTAATGGAATATCCTCCTTATGTAGCACCCTCGCCATCATCTCCACCGTCTCTTCCTCCTGCGGACGAACCTGAACCACCGTCTTCTGATGGGGGTTCGAGCAAGAAATGGGTTTATTTCGGGGTAGGGGTGGTTGCCGGGGGAGTATTTGTTATGATTGCAGGGGCTATTCTCTTGTTTGTGTTCCTAAAAAGGAGTTTAAGGAAGAAAAGTGATCCAATTGTTTCATCAAAAAGCTTTGAAGCACAAGAAAAAGCACTTCCATTAGAGAGTAAGACTGAAACTATGACTGAGACGGAATCCATGGAGTTTCTGGATAACATATCGAAGATCGCTTCTTTGAAAGTATACAGTTTCAAGGATTTGCAGACTGCAACAGATGATTTTAGCTCTGTTAATTGGATCAAAGGATCAGTATATAAAGGAAATCTTAATGGTGATGAAGTCGCAATTAAAAAGATGGATGGGGATGCCAGTAAAGAGATTAGTGTACTAAACAAGATTAACCATTTTAATCTCATAAGCTTATTGGGTGTTTGTTTTGAAAACGGGGTTTGGTACTTTGTTTACGAGTATGCAGGTAGTGGACCGTTGAGCGAGTGGATCTATCAAGAAAACCCGAGTAACCAAACATTGAGCTGGGGGAAGAGAATGCAAGTTGCTTGCGATGTTGCCACTGGGCTGAACTACCTTCACAGCTATACAAGCCCACCACTTGTTCACAAGGATATCAACAGCAGCAATGTTCTTTTGAATATGGAGTTTAGAGCGAAAATTACAGAATTCGGTCTTTCAAGGCCAGTTAGAGGGAATGACGGTCAGTTTACCTTAACAGCACATATTGTCGGGACAAAGGGTTATTTGGCTCCCGAGTATTTGGAGAATGGAATAATCACCCCGATGCTGGATGTTTATGCATTTGGTGTTCTGTTGTTGGAGATGTTGACAGGGAAGGATGTTGCTCAACTCTTTGAAGGTGCTAAAGTTCACTTGTCGGAGATCTTAGCACCAGTGCTAAGCGAGGAAGATGGGATTTCGAATGTGAAAGAATTTATGGATTCTTCGCTTGGGGAGGAGTATCCGGCTGATATTGCATATAGTATGTTTGTACTAGTTGATCGTTGCTTGAGAAAAGATCCAGGAAGTCGGCCATCCATGGATGAAATTGTGCAAATTCTGTCAAAAACATTGACAACCTCGCTTATATGGGGATCCAGTACTTCTGATAGTATCTCAAGTTCATGTTAATCGTAAGGACTTGCTTTGCGCGCATAGGCATAGCAGTCCTTTGTTGAATGCTGTCTGTTTTATGTCGTCACATCGTAACAGATTGAACTTGTATACCAAAGAATATACAGTGAATATGATACTTGTGTTGGTTGAAACCAAAATCTCATGTATAATATCTGCACTTAATTTGTTTTGGTTTAAAGATAAAGTGCCCTCTGTTGTGAAATTGTGTTGCCCATCAGTTGGATTAAAATGTATTGGGTGAAAAAGTTGCTTTTTTGTGTACATATTGCAAATTTGCACCGCCTTATCTTTTGTTCAAATAATTTTGCCGAATAATAATACTTTAGGTAGCAAGTTAGATAGCTATCGCTATTTATAGCTAACTAGTTAGCTACTGTTACACACAGCTAATCAAACTGTTAACAATTATCTTATAATAATTAATAGTTATTTATCACGCAGATACAATTAAAATTTTTGTAGTCAATTCAGTTTTGAAGTGTAGGCAATTTACCCTCACATTTGGGATTCAATCAACGCACAAACTTCTTGATATTGACTCAACACATAAGAGGGAAAGTTGTTCTAGAATGTGAATATGGCACAACAAAAACCTGTGGTATTCCACTTAACACTTTTTTATGAATGAAGACTTGACCAAGCACAATAAATGCGCCCCCTCTTTTATTTATTATTTATTTGCCGATTCACCTTTATAGTTTTGTAGTATTTTTATTTTGTGCTTTATTTAATTTGCCTTTTATACACAATGATAAGCATAAAAAGTTACTAAATAAAACTAGAAATTACCTAACTTTTTTGATAAAAACTATTTACCATAATTTTTTTTGTCATAATTATGGTAAATAGTATAAACTGATTGAAGATGTCTGAATTATCAATAGTTTGACATGTGTTATCACATAATTTTTTATCCTCATCTTCAACATTTATCTCATCTACAGTTTCAATCATTATTATGGAATTATATCATCTTCATAATTTTTGATTTGAGTTCAAACAATATAGAAGTCTTACTCTAGATTTCTCAATCTGAGATGATTCACCACCATTACCTCTTAGATTCAAGTGGACCCTTTGGTCAAGCCTATGTACTCGTATAGTCTTATTTATATATATTTGACAATATTAATGAGAAATAAATGTTTATAACATTATTAATTTAGTTAAAAATTGATTTACAAAAAAGAAATGGGAGAGCAGGTTTTAAGTTGAGATTATTCTCTGCTCCAAAGTTTTCTTATTACCCTCTTACTACTTTCTTACAAATGGTGTTTTGTTATCTAACCCTGTGAAAGAACCAACTCAATCAAAAGTTGAAGCTGGTAGTTGAGGTCCCAGGATATGTTATATACTCTAATACATCCCTTCACATAAGAGTCCTTTGAGCTAAAAGTGTGTATGCAACATAAGTCCTCCTCATACCTGACGTTAAATATTCTATGAGGGTGGTTGAGATTCGAACTCGTGATCTCTTGTCATGTTAGCTTCTGATACAATATCAAGTTGAGACTGGAATTCTTGTGAATGTCAACATATATATTATCTAGGGGGAAACACCAGGTGTACACACTCGATAAGCTAAGACGATACCATCCCCAAACAATATGAAAATGGAAGGAAGGGCTCCAATGACTTGTAAAGTGTGCACACCATATTTAATCCATTCATGTGGACAAACAATCCTAACACCCACTCTCACATGCGAACCCCCGCTAAGTAATTTGCAGGTGGGAGTAATCAATAAGGGTAGGAACACCATTCTTTTTGAACCTACAATTTAATTTTTAATCAAGCATTCGGCTTGGATGTCATGTCAAGAAACCAACTCAACTAATTAAAAGCTTAAGGTGATGGTTGAGTCCCCAGGGGCCAGGATACATTATATACTATAACAATCCCGTTTTTAGTTTATTTCTCATTATAATCGCATTCTATGAGATCACAAATATAAATTTTCAGCTATATATGTTGGAGCAAGTATCAAATCTAGTAGTCGTAGAGAAGACTTAGCTTTGATCACAAAATTGAACATGATGTCTTAAACTATGGAGAAGGAGGATGTGGATGTATTGAGTTGTGATGAATTGAGGTTTAGATTCTACATGAGGTGATCGTGTGGATAATAAGATGCATTGGACAAAGCAAGGGAGGGTTCGATCAAAGTATGAAGAGGTTCTACTAAGGGTGTTGGACCAAGCCTTGAATAAGGCAAGGCATGTGGGAAAGGTTGCTCGAATAAGGCAACAAGGAAACACCAGACAGAGAGGAGCAAAAGGAGTAGCTTGTTCGAGCAGCAGTACAGTGTGCAGCAATCAGTAATCTTTTGATCTAGGCACTCGTTTGAAAAGATGCGTAGCATACGAGCAATCAGTTTAGGAACTCCAGACGGTTAGTTTTTCAGTTTCGTTTCTCTTGATGACTATAATCAATGACTATTATATCTAATTTTTGTTGTATTATTGCTGAGTTAAGTGTTGATTCTAAAATATTGTATACTCTATATAATGGCTTGTAACTTCATGATCATACACAACACACAAACACAAGTAGTAAGGGCTAATACATAGAGAGGGATAGGGTGAATATACGAAGAGAACTTTCTTTCTTTTGCATTAGCATTGAGGGTGATCTCCATTGATCGTAAGATCTTTATCTTGAGAGAGGGAGGTTTATTTTATATTGTATTGTTGAATCATAATAAAATAAACAATTGTTGAGAAAATGTATCTAAGATACCTAGCTTATTACATTGTGTGTTCGTTCTTCCATTGTCTACTAGTAACAAAAATCAATAAGTTGTACTTGTTCGTTTTTGGGCCGATTTCGGTTAAGATATTTGGTATTTTTAGTCGTTCAAAATCAAATTTTGTGCCTATGTTAGCTTTAGAAAAATTGTAAATCACCTTTTAAAGTCGGGACAAATTTGATTTGGTATTTCTAGTCGTTCAAAATCAAATTCGATTAAGATATTTGGTATTTCTAGTCGTTCAAAACCAACAAATTTGTGTTATCGTCTACTATCAAATAATGCCCATGCTACCTGTGTGAATGACTATGTTTGTTCCGAACTTTACTTAGCCTGTTCACCATCTTGCCATAATTTCATTGCTTTGCAATTGTTCAATTCTTAATTTAACCTTCATTAAACCCTAACCCTAAGTATAATTATCCTATATGTATCCCAACACTATATAATCACATCTTATATATATGTGGATTTGTGGATGAAAACAATCATTTTTATTAGTATCAATTAGTATTGTTAACTAAATGGGCTGTACCCTGTAGATGGTAATAGAAAATTCTAAAGAAAAGCTTTTTTATGATAATAGAATGAGATAATACATATTATGAAAATTTACATTATGAATCATTTCTATTACCACCAATTAGTACTATTAACTAAACAGGCCGTTTTGGTGGTAATGAAAAATTGTGAAATAAAAAACTTTTTTATAAACTTTCACTACCATAGGACTGAAATATGCATATCAATAAAATTTACACTATAAATTAAATCCATTATAATAGAACCGTTAACCAAATAGGCCGGTAGAGTGTTGTTTTCAAGCTAGCAACTTCCCCAAAGTTTCCAACATAAAATCCAACCACAAGTATAGCTTATCAAGAAATTTCTCATTGTCTATGGTAAATCCAATAATTTCTATCCATTATAACATATCAACATCTGAAGCTAGCTTACTATTAACTTTATATATATATACGGTACTATTTCCAATCATCTCACTCTACATCAAATAAAAATTGTTTAGTATATATCCAAAAAAATGTCGTCTACAAACATCAATAATATTCTACCCTTAATTTTAACAATGTTGTACTTCTTATTCCCTTACGTAGTTACAGCCCAAGATCAGCACTCATTCCCAATCCTCATCGTTCCATTACAAAATTCAGAGGTTGGTAGTAATAGATGGCTCTATTTTTGCTTTGGTTTGGTTATTGGCGTTTCTGTTATTGTTGTGATTGGCGCCATTCTTTACTACATATTTGGAAAAGGTAAATTAAATGGTTTAGTACCCTCAGAATACTTCATTGAAGCACCAGAGAAGGCCTTTGTGAAGCAGCTTCCTGAGAGTTTTCATGGCGAACATGTCGTTTCGGAGAAGATATAATAATATATGGCCGGTACGGTGTGTCTAAATGGCTAGCGGGTTAATTTTACTTGTTTTCAATTTCCACTGCCTTATAAGTGTTATATTCCATGTTTGAAATTTATGTTGCTTTGTAATTGGGCTGGTATGTGTATGTGACTATGTAACATATATATTATTATATGAGTCACTTATTATTATTATTATTAATGTTTAATGATATATATAAATAGATCAGAATTGATTTTTGTCTAAGTTGGAGCAAATATCGTATTTATTAGGCAAGTTTTTGAGATCTGTTAAGTATATAACATATCTAGGGGCCTCAACCATTAGCTTAAACTTTTGGTTGAGTTGGTTCTTTAACATGGTATCAGAGCCAATGTGACAAGAGGTCACAGGTTCGAATCTCAACCACCCTTCATTTAAAAGTGGAATATTTAGCATCAGGTATGAGGAGAGATTGTGTTGCATCCACATTTCTAGTCCAAAAGGCTCTGGTGTGAGGGGGCGTGTTAGAGTATATTGAGGCCTCAACCATTAGCTTAAGCTTTTGGTTGAGTTGGTTCTTTGACAAGATCAAATCTAATTAACTTAGTCTTTTTCGACCCTCAGTTGACCCTATAATAAATAAAAAATAGATGTTTTGGTGTTTCTGTACAAGTGTTTAATGAAGATGACTTAGCTGATCAATGACTATAACTTGAGTTTATCTACCAAGAAGGGTTTAGGGATGAATGGGTTAAGAAAAACTATTGATATATTGTTAATTTGAAAGGGAGATTTGGGTTTAAGGGGAATATAAGACAGCAAGTACTACAAAACACTTTAAAATTTATTAGTATATATACATATAATAAACATGAAATAGATACCATTTAAGAAAACTTAAACCTAGCTCTCAAAAATCACTTAGAACAACTTTCAAGCAATTCCTATAATAATTAATTAATCCCACCATTTTTTAATAAAATTTCCATAAGGAATGTTTATGGGAATTAAGAAAATGAAAATCTTTTAGATAGTGGACATATTATTTTATTGAATTATAGAGTAAATTTGATGGATGAAAAGTAGAGATCATTTAAAAATAATATTAAAAGAAAGTTTGTCGAAAAAATATAGGGACCACAACTAATAAAAAAATATATTTATAAAGTTAGTGGGTAACAAATACGGACCATAAGAAATATAAAAATGTTAAAGATACGATAGGTTTCTAGCACAGAGACTTTATTCATGGAAGAAGAAGAATAGAAGCTATTCTCAATATAATACTATGCGGCTATCTCTGATAAGAATAATAGAATGGTATATATACATAGGTAATATGTAGTGGGCTAACCTAAGCCTATTATTCAAGAGCCCAATAAAACTAAATCTAATAATAATAATAATTAATCCCAACGTGATATATGAAGATCATAAGTATTATTAAAATTTTAAAATGAGGATAAAGAAGTTGGTTTTTGCCCAATATTTGTGATATATATATAAAATAATTCTTTATGGAACAACAAAAAGAACACCCAACATGAAAAGCGGGAAATTCTTTAACCAACGGGAAAAGGAAGAAGTACTAAGTACTACGTGAAATGATGATAAAATGCAATTAATTTCATGAAGATTAGTAAGTTACGAGGTTAAAACTTTATTTTTAAGGAGTGTAAAATGTATTATTATTGCGCGCATTTCTGCCTGATTTTTATGCATTTTAGTGTATTGTTAAGCATAAAGTAGCGTTATAAGTTAAATTTAACACTCCCTTCTATTAATAGAGGATGTGACATTTTCTTATTAGACTAATTCACTGAAATTGTTTCATTTCTATTTTTGTTATTCTTTTTTACCCTTTTATCCTTATTACAACAACACAACAACACATAAATATCAATTCCCTTTATGGAAAAAAAAAGTTTTCCTATTAACTTTTAAGTAGTCTCCCACCCCTCTTTAATTTTGGTGCAAAATCCAAATATTTCATTCTCTATGAATAAAAGGAAATATAAAAACTTTTACAAAGTTCCTTACTATCATCATACTTCATACCCTAACAAGTTAAAAACCACTAAAGTTAGCAAACTTATCACACGCTAGCTGATCAAAAGTTACTAGCTAATAAATTAATCAAGTCAATTAGATTTTTCTCGATGAGGAAATTCACAATTCTACAAAGAAGAATATATATATATATATATATATATATATATATATATATATATATATATATAATATATATATATATATATATATATATATATATATATATATATATATATATATATATATATATATATATATATATATATATATATATATATATATATATATATATATATATATATTATATATATATATTATATATATATATATATATATATATATATATATATATATATATATATATATATATAGGAAGAAGTTCAGATGAGAACCATCCTTATATGAAGCGTGAGAACCAATATACTTACAAAAAGTGTTATTTTTTACTAAAAGGTGTTATTTATGCTAAAAAGATGTTCTTGATTTTATGCATACTATTATGCAAAAAGTGTTACTTTAAGAAAAATTTCAGAAAAACACAGAAAAGGTGTTACTTTTACATTAAAATGTGTTACTTTTCAAAGCGTGTTACTTTATTTTTGAAAAATTTTTTTTCTGAAAGTAACACTTTTTATGCTAAAAAGTAACAACTTTTTTTAAAAACAAAAGTAACATTTTTTTGTTCAAAAGTAACACATTTTCTATAAAAAAGTAACACATTTTTATTAAGGCGATTGGTTCTCACTGGAATTTGACCCTATATATATATATATATATATATATATATATATGTCTAGCAGCATAGTCAATAATGTTTTCATTCTAGCAGCATGTTTGAAAAATGTTTTTACAAGAAGTTGCATTAAATTTTGAGGAAAAAACCTCTTTTATGAAAATAGTCTAATCTGTAACGTATAATAAATTAATCTATTATTGTTTCTTTATCAATTCAACTAATAATATTTCCAAAAAAAAAAAATAAATAAAAATCAACTAATAATGAGTTTAAGATTTCGTTTGAGAAGAAAAAAGATTAAGCGTTTATTTAAGCATTACTAGCATGCATTAAGGAAGTGAATAGGCAAATTTATCATCATCATCATACCCAGTGTATCCTGCTCATATAAAACTATGATCAAATTTTGGAAAAGGAAGGAAGGCGGCAATCCATACTCCTGAAGGAGGATGCGGCCAAATAGTCCTTCGGCTATAAAGAATGCTTAAAAGATAGGTTCCTGCATGAAAATTGAAAACTGTTGGTTGAAGTCAGAATCGCAAGCCCACAGTTTACAAGGCAAGCTTGACCCTTAGGCATAAAATATAAAATAAAGATAAACATATAACTGGAAAGGCTAGGTAAAAAGACGAGTAAAAGCATGATTATAAGACAAACGCCAATAACAAGAACACTAAATAAACGAGAGTGTCAGTAGTCTAACACATGAATAAGACATCTCCAATTGCCTCTATCCCTAGTCAGATTCTTAGAGAGGTTTAAGTCAACACAATTTGAAACTCATTGGTGTATTCCACCATGGTCATTACCATTTACTCCCCTTAATTTGACTTTCCACGCCATTTGTTGTTAGGGGTGTGGAAAACGAATCGTTACATTAATTCCTTAATCGTGCTGGACAATAGAGTAATATAGATCCGGATGAAAATAGAGATATTCAAATCAAATCCAATATAATATTATCCAATCTTATATAGGCGAATCCAACATTATTTATTTAACCCACTACAAAACAATAACAAAAA
>CM033453.1:18592840-18767840 GCA_019425755.1 Amaranthus cruentus | reverse complement strand
ACTACTAGACCTACTAGCGGTACGCAACTGAAGATATAAGTACACCAGTTTAACTGCCCTTAAGAAATCTCATCCTACTGCTCACAGCTAAAATAGGGTGATGCCTCATCCTAGCACATGTCTTGTTTACCGGCAATTTCAACTCCACAAAAGCCATGTAGTAGGTTGTAGACTGCACTTGTAGAGGCTGAGTCCTATTGCACACGTTGAGAAGGTCACCAATGTAGATGCCCCCACTGATATACATCCCTATTTTAAACAGCTCGCTCATAGGCTCTCCAAAAAGGCCTCTAAGAGCCAAGGCCCATGCCTTATCCGTGGAGTCCGCGAGTACTGAACCACCAATAAACAACCTAGTATACGTTGCACATCGTGCAACATAATCGCCATCGGTCCCCATGGCATATGAAAGGTGTTGGTATCTGATTGTCACCTCTCCATGAATGCAAAGATAAAGGCACTATCAATGGATTGGTATACGATACACAAAATCATCCATAGATACCTAAAAGCATGATGGCGATGTCTACCTCTACTTCCTAGTACGACACTCAAAAATCAAAAATCAAAGGCATACATTTAGTCCCCTCATATATAAGCCTAGCTCAGTAAACCAAAGCCTAAATTATGTAACTCGAAGTTAACTCGAAACCAAAAAAGACTTGATTCATAGTCTAAACCAAACTCAATTTGACTCGTAGTATAACCAACTTGAACCCAAATTGTATTAATCTTATCAATATAAACTCCAATCAAAATTGACTCAAACTGAAACAAAATTCACTCGACATGGTATACCTGATCTTGACCTGTACTTGTTTTGACCCATAAATGAACCGACGTGAATCAAATGGTTGAATTACCCGCCAAACCCAAACACAACTAAATTCAAACCAAATAAAATCCAATCCAAAAACCTGACCGAGTAACCGAATACACAACCTTACTTTTACTTACGAATTTAAATATAATGTATTTATTAAAAGTACCAAAGCAAATATTATAGTTTATAGGCAAACCTATCAATTTTGCATATCTCAAAAGTTTTTTTAGATTATTTGAGGGCCCCGTTTTTAATTTGCCCTTAGGCCAACAGTTTGTCAGAAACAGGGCTGCTGATACTACATGGGTATGAAATTTGTGTGAAATCGTACAAAGCAGAGAAAACAATGGCAGTACAAACTTTTCCAGAAACTCATGCCAAAAATTAAGATACCATGAACCATCATCAGTCACCGAAGATGGACAGATCAACTTTCAGTTTGTAACAGCAGATCAACTATGGTCATTGAAGAACCAGCATCGTCCCCTCCAATTAGGCATATTCATCAATTCAATTTTCAGAAGTATGAAAGATGAGATCTTATTCCTGCATTCAAGCAGATCTTAATTGTCATCTGGATCCTGATTCAGATAGATAAAAATCTATGATATAAAGTATTTGATTGAAACGGGTGAGAAAGCATCACCTTGTATCTTTTTGAACGTACATCCTCAGGACTATAACGAGAATTGTAAGATCGACGTCTAGGGCCATCATTTCTGCTATCTTGTGTGTGACGTCTTGAACTTTGAAAATATCCATCCTTATCCCAAGTTACTTCATAATCAGCCTTCATGCGTGATCCTTCCTGACAAGAGTAGTTTCGGACGACTCAAAACTTGACATCTAAATTCAGGACTTGCATGATACTAATAGGAGCAAATAATAAACTGTTAAACTATTGCATTCTGTTCATTTTGACTTTAAGAAAGTTAGGAATCATAGGTTGTACATACATGGGGTGTTTGGTATAAGTAGTAATATGGAAACGGAATGGAATCAGAAAAGGCGGGGAAAAAGCTCAATACAAATACACAATAATCCAGTGCAAAGAAAATTATCATCTTCTTTAATGATTTGTTGTTCGTAAACCCGAGAAGAGTGGCATCCACACACCTTTCTAATAACGAGGATACCTCCGCGAACCTATGAGTCTTTAACTATAGTCAACCCTTCTTCATTTATTTGAGAATGGCGATGCAAAAGGCTCTTCCACTCCACACACCTTTTCATCGTGATTATTTAATTCCCCCATTAAAACCAAAGGAGTGTGTTTCTTTGTAACAAAACCACATAGACCTGGATCTAGTCTTCTTCAATCATAGAAAGTGAAGTATCTTTCTCCATCCTCTCAATTAACTAGTTTTGGGTTTGTCACAGCCAAGAACAGAGCTATGTCTACTTTCTGTTGTCTCCAATTATTCTAAAGCCCTCTATCAAATATAGTGCCTCCTTCACTATAGTTAAATCCATGGGAAGCCACTCGTGTAGGTGGTCACTATCAAACTAACATTTGAGCAATGGCCTTTAGGTATACGCTAATCATCACAATATAAATTTTTCAGCGGTTTAAAAGATATACTAGAACTAAGATATTAGAAATGGCACTCCCAAGCAAGGTTGATACCCCTCTAGTAATCTATAATCTTTAAAAAGGTTAATTCAACAAGCCTAAAAAATAGGTTTTCCATCTAAAAGACCAAAGTGTGACCAATACAAACCTTATACAAAATCATGGTATTACGTTGTAATTTTCTGCATATTTTCATCATTGAACAAATACCTAAATCACCTTCCAAAGACCCCTCTCCTATTTAGTCTCATAAGGGACAAGTTTATAATTTTCAAAATAAGGTCGCACACTATTTTGATGATCAACAACTTCAAATTTTTAAAAAAGCTAACATTATAAAAAATAAAAATAAGATAAAGAAAGATACAATTGTAGCTTGTGATGATTGAAACTCATGACTGTAAGTTGCATCATTAAATTTTTATATATTGCTCTTACATCACTACATAAAGAAATCCTCATTTAATGTCTAACCGGGGTCGATTCTGATCACTCACTACTTTAGTTGTCTAAATATGAGCTCTTTATCCATAATGGTATACTTTTAAGACAAGTAATGACCCCGAGTATGGTTTAAAGATCAACATTACTTTATCTAGGAACCGGTCAAAAAACGAACAAAACAGGGAGAAGATAGATCAAAGCTAAGAGTTGACCTTTTGCAATGAACGACCACATAGAACCTTCATGGCATTATAAAACTCCTTGTACTGCTCAAATTGAACGACGACTTTGCATTGTAAACCTGAAATGAGATCTTCATTATCTGCGTTTGTATCCTTACCTAGATCATCGTCCTCGGCAACATTAAGATTCCTATATTTGGTAAGTTAAGACATCATCAAATTATATGCCTAATGCATCCCACTATTTTATAGGAAACTTTATAGTCACTGGTTAATTAATTTAACAAAATTAGAAAAAACAACAATAAAATAAATAAACAAATAAAAAGGATCGCCTCAGAAATCGCAAAATATTGACTAGAGACACATTGAGCTTTCTTAGGCTTGGACCATATCTCGCATTGAAATAAAGACACAAGTGTGCTTCAAGCCACAAAGTAATTTTAAAAAGTTGGTATCCAGGTTCGGCAAGTCGCAGGCGTCAAACTGTCCTAAGCCGGAAAACCTTCACCGGCGCCGCACGGCCGTAGCACCTGCAGCCCAACCCCTGGCCTTCTCTTTCTCAGTTTCTCTTCTTATCTTAGGTAAATAAATAAAGTATTTACTATTTGTTTATCTTTAATCTTTATTTTTATGAATTTATCTATTTATGTAAAAATTAGGGCTTTTATATGTTTATCTATTTAGATAAAGTAGGGCTTTTAGTTTTCTTATTAGTTCTTAGGCAAAATTAAGGATTTAAAAAAATCTGTGTTTTTATTTGTTTACCTAATTACCTATTTAGCAATGGAGAATTGTGATTAATTAGTTAGATAGTTTAAAGGTTGTACACTTGATAGTTTAAAGGTTGTATAATTGTGATTAATTATCAAACTCAGCGTGGACAATTGCTAGGGATGGCAATGGGTCGGACTCGGCTCGGATTATACATACTCCGACTTTGCTTCGGATAATTGTCGGACTTTTGTTTTCAGTCCACCTCCACTCGGAGTCGGATTATGCATACTCCAAGTTTGCCCCGACTCGAACTCTCGGATTTCTAACGGAGTCGGATGCAGAGTCGGACTATTATCAAACAGTATCGTTGTGATATTATACTAATGGTTTTAAAGCATACAAAATCAACAAATATATTTTTCATATACAATTTAACAAATAAATATGTACTTTAATTTGAATTCTATTTTAACAACAGAATTAATCCAACTACTAAAACTTAACAAAATTTTATCGTATTTTGATTTGGCGTATTTTATTTATCTTGATTTCATTTGTCTTAGCTTGATTCATTAATCTAAATAAAAATACCAATTACTTTTTCAAAATCGAAAATTACAATTAGTATAAGAGAGAGTTTGAACTAATCACATCTAAAGTTTTAAAGGAAACAAAATATTAGTGTAAAAGTCAAATTCAAAGTCGGATGTCCTTCAGGGTCGGAGTCAGGTCGAAGTCTCGGATTTTTAATAAGGTCCAACTCCGGTCCATCTCTAACTCGGACTCGGATCGTAAAGTCGGAGTCGGATGACTTTTTCCTCGGACTCGAATCGGATTATTTTCCTCGGATTAGGGTCGGATTCGGACTGAATTGCCATCCCTAACAATTGCCTTAACCAATAAATATTCAAAGTAATTTTTTAGCGCACTTGATTGTATTTTTTTTTAAAAAAAAAAGTCGACATCCCTTGTATAATTTTTTGGTTCCGTCCCTAACTTTGCTAGGCTTGGACCATATCGGATTGAAATATACGCACAAGTATGCTTCAAGCCATCAAGTAATTTTAAAAAGTTGGAAAGACCCTACTTCAGCATCTTCACAAATTAAGGTTAGGGATATAATTGGCAAAATACGGTAACTAAACTACTGAAGTAAATTGTTGATTTCATAGTTTCAATATCAGTCAATAGGTAATTGGGGGACATTGATTCTCATAATAAACATGCTTACAGATAATCCATGACAGACTAGAAAATATCACATTGCCAAACTCTTCAAGTAGAGTCAAAATTAAGTTGATATCAATGAAAAATTAGTAACATTGGCCACTTGGCGTGGTTTACATTTAGACACATTTACTAGTTTTCCCATCAGTTGTTGTTCCATAAAACAAGAAACAAGTGAATTTAATTAGCTGCTAGCAATTAAATTCAAGTAGACAAATTCAAAACCACTATTCCCATTGTTCAACAATTTGGCTAAAATTAAGGAGCCATTTTTTTGAATTGGTTTCTCAGTTTTATGTAGGAAGTTACAGGGTAGGTGATCGAAATACCCTTAGGACTTGAACTCCACAAATTTCCAAACATATTATACTAAGAGTGTTTGGCAAATGGGAATGGGACTTTGTGAGACTTTATATGAGACTTTTAAGATGAGACTTTGAAGATAAAAAGTCTCGTCCCTTGTTTGTTATGTTAGATGAGACTTTATATGTAAGGAGAGTTTGTTTGGGAAAGTTAGAAGAAAGACAAGAAACAAAGTCTCACCTTCAAATACCACCCTCCCCCAAGACTATCTTGGGGACTTTCTCATTTTTAGTCCCATTCCCATTCCCTCCAAACAAACAAAGACTTAAACTTTTATTTGGTATAAAGTCCCATTCCCTCCCTTCAAATCCCTCCTACCAAACAGCCCCTAAAAATACAAGGTTCTAATGCATAATTCCCAAAGCATTAATACCCATCTTCCAGTTACAAACCCATCTAGAGTGATATTGGAGTGTATTAGAAGATCCTAGCATCAATTACTCTCATACATTCAGATATCCACAACCGTCTATGACGTCAAACCAACAAAACAATGACTGGAGGTATCTTTAATCTTCTGCTTTGCTGTTTTTAACTCATGAATATCTAACAATTCCTAAAGTTCTTGATCTAAAGAAAAGTACAAAGTTTCAGTGACACACTGTGAAAGCCACAAACCAAGTACAAATCCAGTCAGTTAGTTTTAAGCAACTAACAATTATGAGATCCCAAACATATAATACATGATATGTAATCATTAAATATCATCGAATAATTCCCGAATTACAGTCTTGATTATTTTTTGCAAATTACAGCCACCGAAGTAAGTTCAGGCAAAAAACACAGAACTCCGACTAGTTAACCCAAAATTCCAACCACCAAATTGGTCGGAGTTCTGTGATTTGAAACTTTGATACTTTGATAGCCGTAATTCGCAAAAAATAAACATTAAGGCTGTAATTTGCAAAAGTTCTAAATTTTAAGGCTGTAATTCGCAAATTATTCAATATCATCTAAACTCTAAAGTCTCATACCTTATTTTCCCAAAGGTCGAAAAAATGGTATGTGTAACAAGCATTGACGGTTTCGATGAGACACGAGGCTCTGCGAACCATCTTGATGGCAAACCTCTCAATATAATAGTATCGGGTTCTTTCTTTGTACCCCTTGAATAGTTTCCTGTTAGTCCATAAATAACTATCATCAGCAAGTCAGCAACTAATAAGGCAACTCAACAAATTCGCAATCATGAAATGCAGCTACAGAACTACTATGACAATTACTTAAATGGAGAAAACCAATAAAGAATCATGCAATTCGATTGTTGAATCTTGATGAACATCAGAGAAAGAAATCAATTTCAATACAAAAAGACAGACCTGAACCAAAAGCATAGAATTCCTTCCAATTCTTTTTCATCAACTCAAAATCATCAGATACTGGCAAACTAACACAAACCCTAAACTTAACCCCTTCTAAATTAACTTCCAACCCATCCATCTTCTCGACCAGAACATTCCTCCACTCCAGAAACTTCTTCTCCAACAATTCATCTTCACTATTATCCAAACCCTTGTATTGCTTAACACTTGAGACTACAAACCCTAAATCACGAATGAAAATCGAGCAGAGAGCAATTGGGTCTTCACGTTTACGCTTTTTGAGGTCCTTAAAACGACAAATATGAAGGTCTTCTTCGGGAAGATTGATGGGGTAAGAGAAGGAAGATTTTAGGAAATCGATGAAGGAATTCTTTAATTTCCATTCATCTAATGGAGATACAGAGGTATCTGAACGGTAAATTGACAGACGGAGTTTAATTCGAGGGAAGAGAGTTAGGTCATTGGTGAGATTTACCGGGTTTGTTGGTGGGATTGAATCTAGTTGTTTGGAGTTCATTTTAATGAAAGTTTTGAGCTTCAAATTCTGAAGTCCTGACTGTGGACGAGTATGGGAGATTGACTTGCTACTTTATTTCGTAGTTATGTATTAGGATTTAGGAGCACGTATTATTCCTTCCTATTCTCCCTATTAGTCTTATTTTCAAATAGTTAAGTTATTTTATTAATCTCATTTTTATTTATAATATGTATTTTTAACCTTATTATCCTTACTCACACTCCCTCAATATAATAAATCTAGTAAAAAAACCACTAACAATTTACTTTTTGTCCTTTCTCTCCTTTCTAAGTGGTCTCATTTGACCCACCTAAAAATTGATGAAAAGTTAAATGAGACTAATTAGAAGAATAAGAAGGAGTACTACGTAGAAGTCCTTACTAGTCTCTTCTATTTTCTTAGGTGTCCGTTGTCCTATTTACTTTTTAGACACTATTTATTTATACTTTTTAAATTGTATTTTATTATTAATCTATAAATTAAAATTTAGTTATGTGGGACCTCGTTTGATTCGTTTTAATGTAAAGTTATTTAATACTCCATCCAAACCAATTTAGTTGTCTCATTTCCTTATTTGGCAAATTCATATCAATTTTCTCATTTCTATTTTTTGTCAATCTTTTTTTACCTAAATACCTCATGTTCACACAAGTAAAGACAAAAATACCCCCACTTTTACTACTTACAATACTCCAACTACCACATTTACAATTAATTTAATCAATTAAAATACCTCAACTACTACCTTTTTAATGGACACCACACCACCCTTAATAACCGTACCCAAGCAAATGAGACAACTAAATTGGTTGGGACTTCGGAGGGAGTATCACTTTTTATAATTTTTAATTATACATAATTAGGTATATTAAGGATTGAATAAGTGCATTAGATAAAGTACATAAAGTAAATAGAACACTTAAGATGAATAGGATAGAGTATTATTTTTTAGATAAATCTTAATTCAGCATAGATCAAAGTATGCCTAGGTTAAAAAAACGTTCAGGAAAAGTGTATAAGGCGCAATTGAAATGTTTCATCTAAGGGGTGTTTGGTTTGGGCTTTTTAGTACCAAGTAAGGGAGTCCAATACCATTACCCTACATTTTCTGTTTGGTATGTGATTGGGCTAATCCAATCCCTTTCTTAAGGGTAATGGATTCCCTTAAATTATTACTCCTCATTTGTAAGCAGAAACAAATTTCATTTCCTCTCATCTCTACTTTGCTTGCTCATCACCTTGAAGCCTTCAAAACAGAAAGTCTAGGGCTCCATTAAAATCATCATCAACAAGTATGTTTTTGCAACTCTCTTTCTCTCTCTTCATGAAAATTTTGTTCTTCTATGTTTTGTTTTCCTTATATTTAAAGATTAATCAAATTTTTAGGGTTTATTAAGAACTTATTTGTGAATTGTTGGAATAATTGATTGCTGGATTTGGTTGTTCACAAATTTTTCATGAATTTGTTCACGATTTTTTTCACGGAGAAGATATTGATTGCCATTTTGTTATGGAGATTTCTGGTTACTTTTTGCTGATAAATTCTTTGACTGTTTGCACATATTCTGTTTTATGTTTTCGATTTGTTGTTGTGTCCTCAAATTTGGTGTTTTATGGTCGTATGCTTACATTAATCAATTGTTTTCCTGAAATTTTTGTTTCATTTTCTTAAAGAAAGTTGATGCTTGCTTTTGGTTTTAATTAGGGTAAGGACACGCGCTGTATGACCAATTTGCTAGTTGACTTAGGGATTTCGAGATGTTCTGAAGCTATTTAAGGCTGTAATTTGGGGTTTCTAAATTTGGGATTTCAGGATAGCTAGTTGACCAATTTTTACTTCTTTATATGGCTAGTTTTTTCTTCTCAATATATACCCTTGTTGTTATTGTTCTTGAAATATCCTTATCTTCTGATGTTCTAATTTCGAGATGATAGAATTAGTTGAGAAATGGAGTTTGGGACTTGGCATATGTTGATTTTGAGGAGGAGAGGCTATGAAATTTGATACACCTTCTGAGGAGAATTTGTGTATTGTGTTTTAATTGAAAAGTGGGATTAGGCTTTGACATTATGCTTGTATATATAATTACTTGAGAGTGGAAATTTTTTTTTTGATTTTGATTTTTGAGTATCAATTTTGTTGTACAGCTTCTAATTAATTATGCAATCCTTACGGAGAAAAAGACGTCTAAAACAACTTCAATTGGTAGTAACAAATGTAGTCGTAGTTCTTATGATGTATTGGGTTTGGTATATGACAAGTGTTGCTACGTTGTAACAGACTCAGAATTCTAAATCTAAATCTTCCGATTAATTATTTCGAATTTTCAATCCGAATCCTTAATCCTTTGGTTATCTAATTCAAATCACCTCATATTTCATAAACCTTTTTCCATGTTCTTTTTATAATTTCTTCCAAATATTAAACTTATAACAAATCCGAATCCTTTATCCTTTGGTTATCTAATTCAAAGTACTAAAATATATTTTATTACGAAGTAAAATTTTAATATTATATTTACGGTTTTGTTAAAAAGTTACGTTTTAATTTCTTTTTTTAAACTAAATTTTATTTATTATTTTAACCTTACAACTTTGACTTAATTACTTTATACCTAAAAATTTAACATATTTTTATGAACTCTATGTATGGTTTTAACCAAAACTTTCTAAGTAAACTATCATATTTCATAATCAAACTTTAATCAAACTTAGCCATTATTCTAAAATATATTCACTTGGATAAACTAGAACAAAAATATGATGAACCAAAAATTATTTCTATAAAACCCATGATTTTCATCACTTACACAAGCTATCACCATTTCTTACACAACTTAACTTTCTCCTACACTCCAACTCTTACAAATTCACTTACACACTCTAAATCTCTTACACAAGTTAGTCTTCCTCCATACTCATAACACTCTTGTTCATGCAATATAAGAACTACAAAGTTGTCCACACCCATTATAAATACCCCCCTTATCCATGAGATCACTTGCACCCCTTCATCAAATCTTTCTATCTTTCTTTCTTATATCTTCACTTCATTAACATCTTACTAATTTTATACCCTTTTTATTATTTGAAGAATCAAATGAAGATGGAGCTTGATCTTATCATTTCTTAATCCAATAATCATCAACTTTTGAAAAGTCAAGTATTATCATTTTGGAGCTTCTTACTAATTTTATACCCTTTTTATTAATTAATGTAAATTGAAGCTTGGATTGGAGCTCATTCCTTTGAGTTCTTATTTTCCTATTCTTATTTTCTTGTTTGGTTTAGTAGCACCTTTGGAGAAAAATGGTACACATTTTCTTAACTCTCTCATTATGTGATATTTAGTCATGTTTACTTGATGATTTGAAAAGCATGATTAACATGATTTTTTTTTGTTTTAGATATTTAAGCTTTACATGGTTATATTAAAGTTATATCAAGTTTAGTGATATTTTCGTAAAAATTAATAATACTTTTAAGTCACTCTAGAAAAGTTATAAATATGGAAAATTTTGTTAATATGATAAGGTAGATGCATATGAGTTTATTATGTGAAATATTATTTTAAGTTTCATATATGCTTTATGAACTTATGCTTTAAGAAAATATTTATAAATGATGTTTAGTGATGTTTTTATTATGAAATCTTAGTAGATAAAATTTGTAACTTAAAAACTTTAATTAAAAAGAATATATTTTATAAGTACTTTATAGTGGCTAAAAGTTAGGATATGATTTTAGATATGTTCCTTGAATTTTTTTTATTTATTAAAATAACGTTAATTGAAATTTTGGGACACTCTATAACAATCACATAATGACCCTTAGTTAAATAATCGTGGACCTTATGGACTTTAATTATTATTATTTTTTTTTATATCGATTTATGGCTAAAATTATCGTATTATTTATTTAAAATAATAGTCAAGGATTTTATTGGTTAAATAAACTATCTCTTAAAAATGATTTTCATCATTTGGGTATTTTGATAAAATTTTTATTTTAAACTTAAGTAAATATAAGTAATTATTAATCGATTTATCGGTTAAACAGTCAAATTAATTTGTTAAAATATTTAACATTGTTTTTCTTGAACTCCGTTTTAGTCAAAGACTCATTTCATTTATATTTTGGACCCTTAATAACTATTCAGATTAATTTTTTTTTTATTTTACTTGGTTATTTGATAAAATATGTTACTCCCTCCGTTCCTTTTTGTTTTTCCACCTTACTAAAACGGGTAGTTCCATAAGTTTTTCCACTTTAGAATACTTTCCATTTTTGGCTCATCTCACTTTTACCCCTTAAAACCCCATTTTTCTTACTTCACACTACTATTTAATTATTTTCTCTCTCATACTTTCAATACAATCATTACATTACACTATTATTTAATTATTTTTTCTCTCATACTTCCAACACAATCATTACTTCCCACTACTATATAATTAAAATAATACCCACTACCACCAAAGATTCCATTTTTCTTAATCTTGGTGAAAAACCCAAATAGGAACGTCAAAAAGGAACGGAGGGAGTATTAAGTTTTTAGAAATATTATCCTTAACTTTTATGATTATTTATGACATAATAATGACTTAGCTTAGCCTCTAGAATCTTAGTATAGTTATGGAAATTTATTATTTAATTAATATTAATAAACTAGGTAACTAGTATTTTATCCAGAGAGTAAGATTGTCAGAATTTTGACAGACTTATAAGAATGTAAACTATTTCGATTTAGAGTCTTGTTTGATATTGTTTGATATTGATTGTATGACTCTGATAGTAAGGTAACGTCGAACCATGGACCGGCATGTAAATCCCGGCGTCCGTGTTAGCCGGCACGTAAAATGCGGTGTCAGACAGGGGGTCCGAGAAAAACCCATCCTGTGAAGTCTCGAGCATAACAGTATTGAGAGGAGTGACGACTCCCACCACAGTTAGGGTTTAGGACTACGGTTCTCACCTAACCTGACCCTTACATATATCAGTAGTCATTATTGTTGTGATCTTGTGATGTGCTATGACGGTAAAGTTATGAGGCTTAATCGAACTTGATTGAATAGGCATTAAAGTTACCAAGTATTTAGTAGCAGTGAACTTCTGCAAGTATTGAGAATGTAACTTAATGGCTTAATAATGGTCAATAAAGAGTAATAAACTTTTAGATTGTGCTTGATGATTATTTTGTAAGCATGATTTAACTATCGCATCATAAGCTTGTTGAGGAAATTCTACTCGGCTTTATCGCTGACCGATTTAATCGGCTGTCATCCGTATCATGGATGGCAGTATTTTGCAGGAAAGTTTAGCTCAGGTTTCGATCCAGGCCGCAACTTTAATTTATTTTCTATCGGGGACTTAGCTGCATTGATTTTACTTGATGACTTTGATGACTATCTTGTACTTATGTTCTTTTATCGTATTTAAGCAAACTTTATGTTATATTGTCTCAGTTGTAATATTTCTTTTAACTTATATTTTTAAACGGTTTTAGTTTTAATGGTTTGTAGCAGTTCGGTATTTTATACTTCCGTATTATTTATCTTAAATATAATTATAAACGTACATTATGTATTGAGAGTGCCGACCCTGCTACAGGTTAGGGGTGTTCAATTGATCCAAAGTAAAAGAGATAGAAAAATATTGCGCTTAAAAATTATGCATCGCTTAATACAAGAAAGTGATGTGCATTGCAAAAGTGAGCTTCGGGTTAATAGACAAACCTTTAATATTATTTGTGAGATGCTTAAGGAGATTGGAGGCCTCACTCGGACAAAAAATATGTCTCTTGAAGAGATAGTTGCCATGTTTTTGTACACTTTAGCTCACCATAAAAAAAATAGATCTATTGCTCACTTTTTCATAAGAAGTGGAGAGACCGTGAGTCGACAATTCAACTTATGTCTGAGGGCTATACTTAAGTTGCATGACCATTTGATTTACAAGCCCACACCAATATTAGAAGAATGTGAAGATGAAAGGTGGAAACCTTTTAAGGTACTACCGTACTAGTTGCTTAATCGTCTAATTTTTACCCATAATCTTACGTGTATTTATAAGGTTGAGTGTTTTTATTTGATTATATAGAATTGTTTAGGAGCGTTGGATGGTACCTATATAAATGTAACTGTGCATCCCCAAGATCGTGGTAAATATAAGACAAGAAAAGGTACCATTGCTATGAATGTGTTGGGTGTTTGTGCACCAAACATGCAATTTATCTATGTTCTTCCGGGTTGGGAAGGCTCTGCTCACGATGTCCGTGTCCTTCACAATGCTCTCACTAGGCCAAATGGCTTTAGGGTTTCTAGAGGTAAATTTAACATCTATTTATTAAAAGAAGAATTATATAGTTAATAAAACTCACTTTAATCGTCTAATTTCAATAATTTTGAAGGTAACTATTATTTGGTCGATGGAGGGTATACAAACTGTGAGGGTTTTCTTGCTCCATATAGAGGGCAACTGTATCATCTTAAGGAATGGACAGATAGACAACCACAAACTGCAGAAGAGTATTACAATATGAAGCATGCTCGAGCAAGAAATTTACTTGAAAGATGTTTTGGGTTACTTAAAGGGAGATGGAGTATACTTAGAAGCCCCTCCTTTTTTCCTATTCGAACTCAAGGACGTATTGTGATGGCTTGTTGTTTACTTCACAATTTAATAAGGAAAGTGATGCCCACAGATGATGTAGAAGAAGAGAATATGAGTGATGATGATTTTGATAACGATTCCGATGATGAAGTTGAATACATTACTACAATATCTACTTCTGATCGATGGACTAATTATAGAAATACGTTAGCCCAAGATTTGTTTAATGCTTGGAGGGCAAGAATTAGACAAGGTTTGTACTAAACGATTGTTTGGGTGGGGCAAGAATATAAATTCACTTTAGTTTATGTGTATATTGTGCACTGACAAAATATAAATAATTTCACTTTAGTTTATATGTATATTGCAGGTACTTGAAATGGAGGTGAATACCATTAGTCAAGAGGGAAGTAGTAGAGGGAGGGGCAAGAATAAGCGTTTTTGGACATGTCAAGAAGATTCGATGCTAATAAAGTATTTACACCAATTGTCTACTGATCCTAAATGGAAAGGTGAAGGTGGTTTTAAAAATGGTTACATGAGTAGGTTGGAAGAGTTGATTAATGGTGAGCTTCCCAGTTGTGGTTTGAAGGCTTTTCCGCACATTGAATCAAGAATCAAACATTGGTCAGAGAAATACAGTGCACTAGCTGAGATGTTATCTACTTCGGGATTTGGGTGGGATGCCGACAAGAAAATGTTGCAAGTAGAGAGAGCAGTGTTCGATGAATGGGCAAAGGTAAAGTTTTCTGGAATCTTTATACATTACTTTTTGAATATTTTGCAAAAGGTCTACTGGTATATTTTTAAAATGAATTATTAATAATGACATCAATGATATGGGATTTCGGTGGGATGCCATGGAACTTTTTTCTCTAAACTTAAGCACATTGCCTTTAAATTTTCTGGGTTGTTCTAATTGAATTTGGGTGTGTCTATGATTGGCCAGTTACTTATTATGGTTGGTTTAAAATCATGCAAATAGATCCTTATTATTGAATTTGGGTGGGATGACATCAATGATATTGTTTCGAGATTGGATAGGAAAAATGGGTGCTCTTTGGATGCCCATTTGGGCTCATACATGATTGCTTTAATATTTTATTTCTTATTTTGGAATAGGTTCATAAGAAGGCTAAAGGATTGTATGGGGTACCTTTTCCTCACTATGACATTCTTGAGGAGATTTATGCTAAAGATAAGGCCACGGGTGATCAAAGTGAGTCTTTTGTGGAAGCAATCAATTGCATAGATGTTGAAGTTTCAAAGAAGTCAATTTTCATAGATAGTGATGAGGAGGATGATGCGGATTCAAGAAGTCGATCGACTACTCATTCTATACAATTCAAGAAGCGCTCGATTAAACAAGAGAATGATAATTCAACATCTTCAAAAAAACCCAAGCTCAAGGAATTGAAAGGAAAGAAAACTCTTCAAAGTGATGTTGATAAATTGGTTTCTTCTTTTCATGAAGCTACAAGTAATTTCGAGAAAATTTTTGATAATATTAATGTTAATCTTGGCACGATGGCTAATGCGTGGGCCAAAGCCAAGGAGAGAGAGCAGAAGATGGATGAAAAAGTGAATAAAGTCTTGGAAGAGGTTATGAAATTAGATGGCATCTCACCCTCTGAAGCTTTAGAAGTAGCTACAATTCTCATTGCTGAAGAACACAAGCTTCGTATCTTTTATCAAGCTCATTCGAACCTCAAGAAACAATATGTGCTCGATCTTCTTAAGAAAAAGTGAAAGTGGTCTTCTAAAAAGACATGAGTTGAGATGTTCTTAGTGGTTGAATTTGTAGTATGTGCTTTTAGATTGAATACTTGAATAACAGTATTGGAAAATGCTATGTTTGATCTTATTTAGGCTTAAACTATGTTGAGCTAAACTTTCCTGCAAAATACTGCCAACCATGATACGGATGACAACCGATTAAATCGGTCAGCGATAAAGCCGAGTACAATTTCCTCAACAAGCTTATGATGCGATAGTTAAATCATGCTTACAAAATAATCATCAAGCACAATCTAAAAGTTTATTACTCTTTATTGACCATTATTAAGCCATTAAGTTACATTCTCAATACTTGCAGAAGTTCACTGCTACTAAATACTTGGTAACCTTAATGCTTATTCAATCAAGTTCGATTAAGCCTCATAAATTAACTGTCATAGCACATCACAAGATCACAACAATAATGACTACTGATATATGTAAGGGTCTGGTTAGGTGAGAACCGTAGTCCTAAACCCTAACTGTGGTGGGAGTCGTCACTCCTCTCAATACTGTTATGCTCGAGACTTCACAGGATGGGTTTTTCTCGGACCCCCTGTCTGACACCGCATTTTACGTGCCGGCTAACACGGACGCCGGGATTTTACATGCCGGTCCATGGTTCGACATTACCTTACTATCAGAGTCATACAATCAATATCAAACAATATCAAACAAGACTCTAAATCGAAATAGTTTACATTCTTATAAGTCTGTCAAAATTTAGACAATCTTACTCTTTGGCTAAATTACTATCTAGTAAATTAATATTAATTACATAATAAATTTCCATAACTATACTAAGATACTAGAGGCTAAGCTAAGTCATTATTATGTCGTAAATAATCAAAAAAAGTTAAAAAAATTCTAAAAACTTAATAACATATTTTATCAAATTACCAAGTAAAATAAACAAAATCTGAATAGTTATTAAAGGTCCAAAATATAAATGAAATGAGTCTTTGACTAAAAAGAAGAGTTCAAAAAAACAATGTTTTAAAAAATATTATCAAAATACCCAGATGATTAAAATCATTTTAAAGAGGTAAGTTTATTTAACCAATAAAATCCTTGATTATTATTTTAAATAAATAATACGATAATTTTAGCCATAAATCGATATATAAAAAAAATAATTAAATTCCATAAGGTCCACAATTATTTAACTAAGAGTCATTATGTGATTGTTATAGAGTGTCCCAAAAACTTACAAGTCAAAAAGAATTCATCTAATATTTATTTTCTTTTTAAAATTTTATTTACAAAATTATTAATAAACTTTTGACTTATTTCAAACTTAAATAATTTATATTCTTAGCTATTTTTAATTAAGAAAGTATTTAACACCTCTTCCTATAAAAAACATATATATATGTATTTCTTACCAAAATTTTAATTAACGTTATTTTAATAAATAAAAAAATTTTCAAGGAACATATCTAAAATCATATCCTAACTTTTAGCCACTATAAAGTACTTATAAAATATTCTTTTTAATAAAAGTTTTTAAGTTACAAATTTTAATTACTAAGATTTCATAATAAAAACATCACTAAATATCATTTTTAAATATTTTCTTAAAGCATAAGTTCATAAAGCATACATGAAACTTAAAATAATATTTCACATAATAAACTCATATGCATCTACCTTATCATATTAACAAAATTTTCCATATTTATAACTTTTCTAGAGTGACTTAAAAGTATTATTAATTTTTACGAAAATATCACTAAACTTGATATAACTTTAATATAACCATGTAAAGCTTAAATATCTAAAACAAAAAAAAATCATGTTAATCATGCTTTTCAAATCATCAAGTAAACATGACTAAATATCACATAATGAGAGAGTTAAGAAAATGTGTACCATTTTTCTCCAAAGGTGCTACTAAACCAAACAAGAAAATAAGAATAGGAAAATAAGAACTCAAAGGAATGAGCTCCAAAAGAGAAGGTCTTCAAGTCTCCAAGCTTCAAAGAAGTAGTTCTTCAATTACCCAAAAGAGATGATATCTAAGCTCCAAAATGATAATACTTGACTTTTCAAAAGTTGATGACTATTGGATTAAGAAGTGATAAGATCAAGCTCCATCTTCATTTGATTCTTCAACTAATAAAAAGGGTATAAAGTTAGTAAGATGTTAATGAAGTGAAGATATAAGAAAGAAAGGTAGAAAGATTTGATGAAGGGGTGCAAGTGATCTTATGGATAAGGGGGGGTATTTATAATGGGTGTGGAAAACTTTGTAGTTCTTAGATTGCATGAACAAGAGTGTTATGAGTATGGAAGAAGACTAACTTGTGTAAGAGATTTAGAGTGTGTAAGTGAATTTGTAAGAGTTGGAGTGTAGGAGAAAGTTAACTTGTATAAGAAAATGCTTGTGTAAGTGATAAAATTCATGAGTTTGAAAATCATGAGTTTGATAGAAATAATTTTTGGTTCATCATTTTTTTGTTCTAGTTTATCCAAGTGAATATATTTTAGAATAATGGGTAAGTTTGGTTAAAGTTTGATTATGAAAATATGATAGTTTATTTAGAAAGTTTTGTTAAAAACTATACTTAAAATTAATAATAAAAAATATGATAAATTTTTAGGTATAAGATAATTAAATTAAAGTTGTAAGGTTAAAATAATAAGTGGTAAAGTTAGTTTAAAGAATTGAAATTAAAACGTAACGTTTTAACAAAACTGTAAATAAAATATTAAAATTTTACTTTTCTTAGTATAAAATAATAAAAAATAATATTTTAGTGCTTCTAAAGAAATTTAAGAAAACATTCTTCTTTTTTTTTTATATATAAGTTTAATATTTGGAAGAAATTACAAAAATCAGAAAAAGATTTAGGATTAAAGGTGATTTGAATTAGATAACCAAAGGATTAGGAATTCGAATCGAAAATTCGGAACAATTAATTGGAAGATTAAGATTACGAAATTTGAGCCTGTTACAGATTCAAGATGAAGATGTGTTAGAGTATATAATATATTCTGGGGCCTCAACCATAAGCTTAAGCTTGTGCTTGAGTTGGTTCCTTGACATGGTATCAGAAGCCAACGTGACAAGAGGTCACGGGTTCAAATCTCAACCACCCCTCATTTAAGTGGAATATTTAGCACCAGGTATGAGGAGAGCCTGTGTTGCATCCACACTTCAAGCCCAAGAGGCTCTCGTGTGAGAGGGCGTGTTAGAGTATATAACATATTCTGGGGCCTCAACCATAAACTTAAGCTCGTGGTTGAGTTGGTTCCTTGACAATATGACAGTAACTCAACCTAACTGCCAAAGGTAACTTTCTGGATAGTTCCCTCCAGCTCTCTGACAGGTTACATAAGAACATAAGCATCAAAGTTAACTTTAACCCAACTTGTCATTGGGATCATGGGATGCATCAAGCAGGACTGCTGATAACATAAGGAGGCATAACTGCTCTAATCTTAACAAAGAATAGCTGATAATCATAAACCAATTTGTAAAACCAATACTGCATGTTGTAACCGGATCTAGAGAGGAGCCTTCAAATACCTTTTTATTTCTAATGAACCACGCAGCCCAAGCTAGAATACATATTAGAAAAAATTCTCAATTGGAACATGAGAGGATAACCATGAGATAAAGTTATTATTATTTATTTTCATTTAGTTTTTTATGTCATTCGTCTTAATAAAATTTTATTAATAGTAATTTTTAACTATAGAAGTATAAAATTAGAAATAGTATTTTGGATTAAGTTCATTGGTATATTTATAAAAAAACAAATGGAATAATACACTACAAAAATTTTGCAAAATTGCGACTCAGAAATACCGACTGCGGTACTTTAGTCGCAATTTCCGACTAAAATACCGACCAAACAAATGGAATAATAGTCGGAGGGTTCGATTTTGTCTATAAATACCCTTCCGTCATTTTCCAATTGCCCTTTCAGCTCTTCTCTCATAATCTATATGACTATATGTTTTTGTCATACTCCTCCCCTCACTCCTACTTGAGTGAGAATTAGATTAAGTAGGGGTGGAGGTGGAGTGTGATAAGTTGAAAACATTAATAAAATGGTTCAATCATAATAAAAAAATGGCAAAATTTAATATTGATCTTGGAGAGGTTTTAACTTTGTCATGTTTTCACTTCCCGTTCTTAGCTGTACCCTCGAGTTTCATCACTTAAGTGTGGGTACACAAAAGGACAAGTTCTGAAACATAAATCTAACGGTTGGTCCATCGTTTCAAAAATGGCAATATTTGATATTAAAGGTATCAACCACATTATACTCAAAATGGCGGAAAAAGCTCTTTTAAAGTTATCTTGGTTTCAAGTGTTTGCTTAGGCTTTATCACTATGAACTACGAGATTGTAACAATTGTTCTAGTGATGATAGCGAACAACACTAAAACTAGAAACTAAACTCACTTTGTGAACAAGTCAAGTTAGAGCAGTGATTCTTGCTTTTTAGCTTCTAAAATGCCCAAAAACTTGGTGTATCAATGGTATGCGTGTCAAAAGTAATAGGTTATGTTGATTAACATAGCTATTTTTCACTGAAAAAATTATAATGAGCTTTTTTTTGTCAGTTTTTGTAATAATTATCGATTACTCAATTGAAATATATGTTGTTCTACTTATTGTTACGTAGTTACTATAAAATGTGTTAGAACGCTTAAAATATGTTTCTCAAAATTGTAGAAAATGAGCAGCGTATTATTTTACTTATATTTACTCTTGAAAAGAATAATTTTTGATTTGCAAGGCGTTGGTTTTGCAATAATGTACTACGGCTATTCTACTACCTCTAGTTCATCAGCGGATGCTCCCATTTGTTTTAAGATATGAACAATGTCAAAAACATATAGGAGCCATTTAAGAGTGAATTAGAGGTATAATTGTAAAGTCCACTATCGGCTACCCATTGCAATGAAAAATTTCTTAGTAGAATCATCATAAGTAAAGATACGATGCTTATTTTCTATTTTTGAAAACATACTTAACGTTATTAATTTTATAGTACATCGACGAACTAGTAAGGAAAACACAATTTCAACTTAGTATAATAATTTTAAACAAAATGGAGGAAAAAGCTCATTTTAATTTTTACAACCACACACCAAACTACACCTTTAATTATTTGGGTAGTCGGTGACTATGTCAAATGGCGGTATTGTTGGTTAAAACCACTTATTACCCATTCAAGTTGTATAGCACTAACTTGCGACTATGAGTCGATCGCCGATCGTTCGTGATGTCAAAATTCAAAACTTTTAAGTGCACATCTTTTCATGCCGACACTATACGACTATGGTGACGATGCCGATCGGTCGGAAAATTACGACTTTCTATAAATGGCCGTTTACGTAAATTTATTTAGTAAATCTATCTTACGTAAATCTTTCTTACATTTTACTTCCTTACTTTCTCTTTACATTCGCAACAATATATTTTTCACTTACGAGCAATGGACTTACGTGAAGAAGTTGGATGTACCAGCAAAGTTCTAAAAGGATTTTTAATATCGGATATTTAGAAGGGTGAAGAATTTATACAATTTGCAAGAAAAAATCAATTGAAATTAGGTGTCAGTGTAAAAGTCGATTGTCGTAGAGTATGGGGTGTAGATAGGTAAGAGATCATCGTTAAAGAAGGGTTTGTTGAAAACTACTACGATTGGTACTGCACAAATGTTACGGCGTGCACAATTTATGCCAGTTCTTGAGAACACGGTTCGAATCCGGTATGCACAAATGGTTATGCGATCACGGCTGAGTGTTTTTCGGATACACATCATCATTTTCTACGCGCATTGATGATGTAGCGTGCTAATGTACCATACTGCGCGTACATAGCGATGAAGATCGAACCCTATATCGGGCAGTTCTTTGAAATGCTAAGGCGACAACTACTGTCCGGCGAAGCGCGTACTCGGATGCGGTCTAGGAAGGATGTCTAGCTGAAGACGGACTTTCTTTATTCGGAGAGACTTTATGATGAATTATGTCAATTCATTATGAGTTGTTCTGAAAGATAATCGGATGACAAAGAGTTTTACGACCCCGAAGAGCAAATTTCGGCTCTTGGATTCCGTGAGAAGATGGTATTGTGTTAATGGGTGTTATGATTTATGGGGGCCCTAGCAGTATGACCCAATGTGGTGAGTGTGGTGTTTCGGATGGAAATCGGATAATAACCAAGCGGTTCCACTACTTTCCCTGGTCCATAGGCTAAGCGGTTGTATCGTCTGCGTAGCTGCACCATAAGAGGTGTGGATCGCGAGCATCGTCTGAAAGATGGAGAGTGTGTCACCCTGGACGAGTGAGGCGGTTGAATTTCAGCGACCATCCGGATTTTACACGGAGACGAAATGTGAGAATGGGGTTGTTACGGATGGTTTCAACCCATTTGGCATTCGGGTCAACAATATTCATCTTGGCCGTAATACTAACTCCATACAATCTTCCGCCCTTCATGTGTATGAAAAGCGTTACATGTTCTAGCGGGTGATGGTCCACGGCCTAACAATCCAAAACAAGATTGATTTGTACCTCGACCATTGATACGTGAGTTACGTATTTGGGGAAGATGGGATCGGGCGATGCGAGCGTATCCAAGAGGAACTTTATACTTCGTGCGACTTTGATGTGGACAATCAAGCGACTTCCCGGCTTATTGATGATGTGGGTGGAGTACATCACTTACCGCTTTCAGTCTTATGGATGACTCCAAGCCTTTTATTTAAGACACAATAGAAAAGTCGTTGGTTTTGACTCCTAGGAGATTTTTAGATAGTGCACAGATTTGGTAGAAGCTGCTTTTACCGTGGAGTTGTTGGAGGTCGTAAGGCCCAAATACGTACGGAAATGAGCTTTGGAGGAGTTGGATCGTTTTGGGTTTTAAGGGTGTTTGAAGGCGATCACGAGTACAGCGGATGTAAGTAGACATTGTGTTGGATGGAAGAAGAGATGTATCTTTTGGTTTCTAGCTTGGGCACAAATATGATCGAGCCCACAACCTTGGCGTGATGCACTTGAGAAGAACTTCTTTGATAACATTTCAACCTAATGTGTGTACGGAAAACAAAGGATCATCTCAGACGCGTCGAATTTAGCAGAGCTTCGGGATCCGTCGGTTGCATCGATTAGTTCTACCATCCCAAGGCATCATACCACTAAGCGAGCAAATGGTCATTCGGAGTGGCTTAAAACTACGAGATTTCGATGGGTATGTCTCATTTGCGGGAACATCGACGGCTTAAACGTGTTGGGATGAAGAGTCATGATTGTCGTGTGTTATACAGCGAATGATTCTTTGCGTTTAGGGAGTTCTTTGGAAAAATGGAAGCTCTTCTGAAATTATCGTATTTTAGAAGTCTTTACTTCTCAGACATTTACATGAGATATGTAGGGGGTTTTGGGCGAGAATTTAGCGTTGGCTTTCGTAAGTTAGAGACTATATTTCCTCAGACATTCTTTGGCGTCATGGAACATCGCTTCATCTGAACAGCGAGGATTGGCAGTTCAATATAGATTGGATGTATCCTTTGGGGAGGTAATTAAATTACGTCTAAAATATTATACTATTTACTTTTTCGATAACTTTTACGTTTAATAATTACTCTTTGGTTTAAATTACAGGTATCTTGGACATTTAAAACTTAATGTCAAAAACAAAGCACATGTTGGCGTCGATGCAGCGATATCTTAATGAAGAAGCATCATACTTTGATCGCGTTACTTTGGGCGGATGTTGTCACGAGTTAGAGATCTACCAAAGCGATGATGGATTCTTTACGTCGGAGGGTGTTTTGTCCATTTTTTTAATCAAATTTTATGAATTGGGTAAGGCTTTTATGATGGATGAAAGGGATCTAAAATTGCTCACACTTATGTTACTGCGAAATTTTGGAGGGATCAATTTTATGATCAATTCGTACATATCACAAATGAGAGCCTAATCTAGGAGCAAGTTGACAATGAATGAGGCGGTTTGCCTATGGTTTAAGCATTGTAAGTACCGTTAAATGTCTTTTTTTTGTGAAAATTAGTATACGTATTTACGTTGAATTATTGTTCTTGTATGCGATCCGGGGCGGGTTTCTAGGCGGTGTGAATGTCGCGGATATTCTAAGGACTGGCAGGGACCTTGCGGAGCGTCGCTATGATGTTTATTCAGTGAATGGTTCGTTTCACACTATCTCTCATTCCAAAAAATCTTAAACGGGGTGTCGTCGATCGATGATAACGATCCGGATGGAACGAACTTTCTGGAAAGTTAGAGGATATTGTTGACCTCGAGTATGAGCACTTTAAAATAAAGGGTAGCTTTGTTCAAATGTCATGGTTTGATCGGACTACCGGATCGACCTGATACGAGAATCCATGCGTTACAATTGAGCGTTCATGTGATTCGATTTTATAGAAATGCGATCGTTTGTCCAACCTCTCAAGCTTCCCAAGTTTATTACTTATCTTGTATCGGTTTAAGGAAACTGAAGTGGCGTTTGAAAGTCCGGATCAAAGCAATTTGGGGAGCGCTTTCCAAGCTGGAAGAGATCAGCGATTTTGTGGCAAATGAAGATGTTTCGACCTACAATTACCTTGGATTCGGTGATCGGTGGAGAACTTTTACACTTAAGCGAAGCGGATCTGATGGCGGGAAAATGAAGACAGACGGCGAGATCTTGTATTATCGGCGCGATGAGGTGATGTGATTATGTAACCTAGTATTCACGTATTTAATAATAATATGTTTATTTCTTATTATTTTTAAATTGGTTGTAAGTTTTATATATTTTTTTTTGAAGAAGTAAGTTTTATATATTTATTTTCAAATAAAAAAATAGTTTATATTTTAAATATAGTATTTAAGATTTTTTAATTATAATATATAATAATAATAATAATAATAATAATAAATAATTAATAATAATAAATAATTAATTAAAAAAAACGAAATCGAAAGTTAAAGGCATTGGGAAGGTAAAAGCGGCTTTTACCATAGGAATAAAAACAGACTACGATTTGAGTCGCATTGTGTTCTGCTTGAAAAGTTGTTTACTTTCCCAATCGAAAGTTCTTGCAGAGTTATTATGGCGTTGAAAAAATTGCACCGACAACTCCAGGACTATACTATAGTGGCGGGTTAGTCGGTGATGCAAGTTATTTCAATTTCCCGAACTTTTACGAAAAGTTCTTGAAGTTAATTAGTAGGTGGTTGAAAATATCTCGCGACTAAAGGCAGCTTCTGGTGTATTGCGGGTCGATCGGTGACTTGAAAGAATCTTTTTTGAATTTTTAGCGTAATTAAAGGCGGTTAAGGACATTAGGCTAAGCGGTAAAAAGTTCACTTGGCGGCCTGCGACTACGTTGTAGTCAGCGGCTTAAAGTCGTGATTATATATATACCCACCTTCACCAAAATCCGTTCATTTCTTTTCTCTCCTTTAGTTCTTTCTCGTTCTTTTCTCTCTTTAGCTACCATTCTTCCTACTATTCCTACCATTCTTCCTACTCTACCATTTCAATTTCGACTACCATTATTTTGATTGAGCTACTTTCCAAGTTTTCAAGGATTAAAGGTTAGTTTTTTTTAGGTTTTTTCAAAACATGATGTTCATATGTTGATTGATGTTCATATTTTTTTTATGTGATTTTTTGGGTTTTTTGTTCATATGTTTCATATTTTTTTTTTTTTCAAAAACATGATGTTCATATGATGTTCATATGTTTATGTGATTTTTAGGGTTTTGTTTTATTTTTTTTAGGTTTTTGAAATGTTAATGTTTTATTTTTAGGGTTTTGTTTTTTTCTACGTTTTTTTCGAATATATATGTTTTTTTGGAAATGTTTATATTTTTTTTTCGAAAAATCCTTGTTAATTTGATGCCTAGGATGAGAAATACTTTAGGACAGCGTATAGACCCGACGGTCAACCATACCACCGATGTGGTCAGGTTCGGGCAAGCACGTTCGACCCGCTTGCACAAATGCGGAATTAGAAGAGCATTTTGTGCGGTCGATTAGAGTCGTGGGAATGTCAATCCCTCTCCGGTGTCATCACGTAGCCGCCGCGTATCAATACACCGGATGATGCACGCGCAAGCGCCCGCAGGATGACCTCCCTCGCACTTGCATCGACCACCACCCTACTGTGGAATAGCGAGGCAGCGTTGCCGCTGAACCTGGCGACCAAATATCAGCTCCATTGAGGGCGTTTGAGGCCTACCAAGATCCTAGAGGATATGCTTGGAGGTTCCTATCTGAATCCTATCGATTTCTATTGGCGCGTTTCAAGTAAGTCATTTACTACATTATTTGATTAACTTTAAGTTGACTTATTTGTTCAACTAATATTAATTGTTTTTGTCGTTTACAACAATGGACTTGGGATCCCTCTATCACTTCAAGGTCGCGAGTGGAGAAGAGGGCCAAGCTCGTACAAGGATCTTATGCATCTTCATGAGGCGTATGAAGATGACAATGAATATAGCCAAATGGGCGATAGTGAGGCTTGGAATGAATGGGTAAAGGCACGGAAAAACCCATCATACCAGGGCCAGTGAGGCGAGGGAAGAAGAGCGTGTGGGGCAATGAATTGGGTGTCCGAAGTCACCATCGCGGCTCGGTATCGCCGTCGGACATTCGCATATTGGTATATTGATTTTGTTGAATTTGAATTTTTCTAATTATTAATTAATTACTTTGTTTAACTATTAACTTTGTTTTCACGGAAAAGAGCAAAACGCATAGTCCTCTTTTGAGTTGTTTCTACACACTCATATTGTGAAAACAATTGTCTGGTTGCAGTTGATCAACAAAAATTCCAATTATGTTAATGTAAGTTTAATTTTATGTTGTTTTTTATATAATTTTTTGCTTTTTTATACAAAAATCAATTTCTTATATAATTTTTGCTTTGTTTAGGGCGAGTACAGCCTCTGCAGAGCTTCCCTCGAGCTCGAAGAGATATGAATGGCAGCTATTTTCGGTCATCAAACATATTCGAATCGGATGGCCACGAAGAAGCCCAATAAGTCTGTTTGGGGTTGGTGATGCCGGCGGTCTATTCCGATGTTGTGGCGCCGAGACTCGAGACCCACCCTCCTCCCGAGCAATTCACGAATGGCGGTTGGATGAGCTTCAGTACCATTCCGAATTCGCAAAGCCTCCAATCGAACATTCGAGGGAGGAGTTTGACAGCTAGTTCGAGCATAGCGCTTGAGCGAAGAGGTACAACACCTTCTTAGCTTTATGCGCACGGTTTTCGCCGAAAGGGGCTTCCTCCTCCTCCCCCCCCCACTGATCCTTGTATTTTTACTATTTTTATTTTTTTAGTTTTATATGTAAAAACAATAAGTTGTATATATTAATTTCTTTTTTTAATATTTTTATTTATGCGTTTACTATTATCTTTTATTGTGTTTATTTATTAAATTGGATCGATAATTTATTTGCGTTTTTTTATTAAATTGGATCGTTAATTTATTTTAATAATAAAATAATAAAAACAGGTCAAATGTGGTCAATTATGAGTTTACTATTATCTTTTATTGCTTTTCTTAAATTCCTACCAAACATGAGTGTAGTGAATTAGTGGTAAAATTAGCGCTAAAATGTGGTCAAAACGGTCAAATCGAAGTTTGAGTTTGCGAGCTAATCTCCTACTACGGCGTGAGTCGAGCTTAGTCGCAAATGATTAAATAATATTTCTTAAAAACAAATAAATATCAACAAAATCGGTTTTGGTTTGCGCTGACTAGATAGCTACTAATACTTAGTGGTAATTGCGACTAAGCAACGACTACGTCTTTGTGAGTGCGAGGTTGCGACTAAATACCTACCATGTTCATGTTGGTCGAGCTTGCGACTACTTTATCGACCCAGCTCATTTACCGACAACATTAGACCGACTAGTCATGTTTAGTCGCCGCTTAGTCGGTATAGCGGTATACCGACCGAATGCCGACTAAAATGCGTAGTCGCAAAACTGCATTTTTTTTGTAGTGATAATATTTAGTATGAAAATCTTTTATATATAGTACAAAGTATTTTAAATCTATACAACTATATACATTAATAGCTATATACATTAATAGCGGTAAATTGTGAGACAAATGTCATTAATTCCCACATGTCTTTTTACAACAAAAATATGATATGGCAACTTCCATAGAGATTTGGATGTTTCAAATGCTTCCATAGAGATTTAGTTAGAAAGTTGAAATTATATTTTTTAAATCAATAAAAGTTTGAATTATTTAGATAATTTTTCCAGTATTTATCCTAATAAGAATAATTAGGGAGGTTCTCAATAATTTATTGGGCACTCTTAATAGAAATTGGAAGTTCATAATTTCCAGATGCTGATATATATCCTCCTTTAATTAAACTATCAATAGAATCCTTGATGATCTCCTCTATTGGAGTAAACTGCAAACCCAAGTCCATCAGCTTCTTCCCTGCATTTTGTTTTCTCAGCAATCCAGGTTGTGTGTTCGTTGGGAACCTATGCAAAAATCAACTAGGATAAGTAGATGATGTTTGAAATTACATTTGATTTTGTTTAGCGTACGCTTCTTATTTATGTAATGTTAACTATTACAGTTGAATTAAAAACATTCGTTTTTTATTACAAGTGCAACGTAGATAATGCATGAAGTTTGTCATTAGGCTTGTACAATATAAGACCAGCACAAGAGAAGAAAAGTTGTCATTCGGATTTCAAAAATAAGGTCTAAGAGACGAGAGAAAAAAAACGTACCTAGGGACATTATATTGAGGGTAAAGCTGAGCAACCTTAGTGGCTAAATCACTGAAATGAGTAATATCTTTGCAGCATAAGTGTCGTCCTGCAGCCGATTTGTTCTCATAAAGCAATATATGAGCCATGGCAACATCTTTTACATGTACGCATCCCATATAAAAGTTCTCATACGTTTCGGTGCTTCCTACAACGTAATATCATTATGTATTACATTTTGTTACCTAACAACATTGGGTTAGTGTTCAAGTTTTATCATATAGCAGTAATACCTTGAAGGAGGCCAAGCATTAAGACCATGCTTGCACTTAAACCAGGCGGAAGAACAGGGCCTAACACGGCTGCCGGATTCACAACCACCAGTTCAATTCCTTTCTCTCCGGCAACTTTCCATGCGGCTTTCTCGGCACACAATTTTGACACTGGATACCATAACTACAACATATAGATATTGAATATGTTTTAAATTGGGTCTATGTTATAAGTACTCGATCTATTACACAACACAAAATAAATGTAATGCACTTTGAAAATTGATTTTCAGTTTTGCCTCTTTAATGATTTTCATTAATTGTTCCTAGTGTTATCCCTTTGTCGATATTTCAAATTCGTTGTCAATGTATCTAAACTTATTTGGGCTGAATAAGAATTATATAAAGCCTATCGACTAATTACAAATTTTAACACAAATTCTTGTACATGACGATCTCACTATGAGACGCGTCTCATACACGTGTAATGGACTTCTTGTTCGGTGGTTATTCACCGAGAGACAGTTACTTAAGAAGAATAGCTTGTTGGTAATATACCTCGAACTCGGGTTCAAGGGCGTCACGGGACGCGAAGAGCATCAAGATCCACGAAGAGCTTCTGTTTTGATGAAGCGTGTTGTCGCGGCTCGCGACATCATGTACGGCCCGCGAAGTTCAAGAGCAAATTTTTCTGTCTTGTTGTGACAGCAGGTCGCTTGGCGTGAGTATCTGTACGGGCCGCGAGCTCGCGGGTCGCGAGTGACTGTACGGCTCGCGAGTTGAGCGGTTTTTTACGACTGTCTTGTTTTTCGTGGTTTTTTTACGGTTACCACGTTTCTTGGACGGTTACTTTGTAATGTTAAACCTAATTTCTTATTATTTAGTGGTATACTATATAAAGGCCTCTTGTAATTAGAATTGGGGTATGCATGAAACACAAAGTGAGGAACTAATTAAGTGAGAAATTTGAGAGTCATTGTTGTGGTGTCTCGTATTCATCTTGTAATCTTTGCGGTTCATAGTGAAAGTTTATTCTCGGTGCTGGTGGATGTAGCTATCACATTGATAGTGAACCACGTTAAATTTCTTATGTCTTTTCTTATTGTTTGCTTTGAATCTTTATTGTTTCGTTATTGTTTTTCGATCTTGGCTTCCGCTGTCGCACAACAATTGGTATCAGAGCTCAGGTTTAATCCTAGAAAGAGTTTTTTTTGGGAAACAATGGTAGGAAATTCTACAATAAGGATTGAGAAATTTAATGGGAAGAATAGCTTTGGGCTATGGCAGATTAAGATGAAGGCGTTATTAAAGCAGTTGCAGATTTGGCGTCCGTTGATCCCGAAAAGTGCGGCGTCGACATCGGGATCTGGAGACTGATGGACTGATGAACAATTAGTAGTGATGGAAGAGAAGGCTCATTCTACCATCTTACTAAGTCTTGATGATCATATCATCACGGAGGTTGCTAATCAGGAGACGGCCCCAGAATTATGGTTAAAATTAGAGTCGTTATACTTGACGAAATCTTTAACCAACAAATTGTTACTGAAACAGTGGTTATTTAGCCTCAGGATGCAGTCAGGTACGCCATTAAGAAATCATCTAGAAAATCTTAATTTTATTTTATTGGATTTGCGTAATTTAGATGTTTAGATAGATGATGAGGATGCAGCTTTAATATTGCTTGTTTCTCTACCGAATAGTTATGGAAACTTTGTGGAGTCTTTTGTGGTTGGCAAAGACTCGTTGACCCTAGAGGAAGTGAAGGCAGCACTTTATACTAGGGAGTTGCGTCAAAAAGCGACGGGTGATAATAATGATTATGGCAGTGGGTTAGTTGTTAGGTCGGGTAAAAATTCTAGAAAAATAAAACGGGTCTAACAACAGTAACGGTGCTAGTACAGATGGGTCTAGCAACACTAGGAACATAATTTGTTATCACTGTAGGGAACCAGGACATTTTAGGTCTAAATGTCCGGAATTAAAGAATAAATCTCAAGCCACAGTAGTCGAAAGTAAACAGAATAAGAGCTATGATTCGGAGGAAGACTTAGCATTGATTAGTTGTGTGGAGTCTAATGATTTGTTTGATAGTTGGGTTCTTGATTCTGGTAGTTCGTTCCATATGAGTCCTCGTCGGGATTGGTTTGATACTTATGAGTCTTGTTTTGGGGGTTCGGTTACGATTGCTAACGGTTCTCCATGTGAAGTAGTAGGTATTGGTTCCATTAGACTACGGACTAGAGATGGGAGAAGGGTTACTTTGACTAAGGTGAGGCATGTTCCTGCATTGGGGAAGAACTTGATATCGCTTGGGACCTTAGATGATTTGGGGTTCAAGGGTGAGTTTAGCAATGGGGAAGTGAGTGTCTTTAAGGGTTCAAATTTGATACTTAAGGGTGTCATGGTGAAGTCCCTGTATGTCTTTCAGGGCGTTACGCTGCTTAGTTCTGCTGTTAGTGCTTCTACTAGTCACCAAGAGATGACGGTTTATGATAGGCATGGTCATATGGGTGAGAGTAGAGGGCTAGAATTGTCCATTGGGAATCATCTTACATGTGTCAAGGATGCCTACCTTAAGGAAGACAAGCATTGGGTGTTTGGGTTTAAACACAGGTGTGAGCTTAGCATTGAAGCTCATGATCACTTGTATGGTAAGATGGTTAGTTGGCTACATTTGGATAGTTCGTTTTGTGGATTTGCTATGTTCTATGTTTTAGGTATTTTGTGGCATCATACCTATGGGATAACACCATTGCATAACGGTGTTTCAGAAATAGGAAATCGGATCTTGTTAGGGAGAGTCTTATGCATGCTCTCTAGTACTTGGTTGTTGAGTAGATACTGGATTAGTTTGTTCAATCGGGATTTACACACGGGATTAGAGGTGACCAGTATGTGTGTGGTTTGGCTCTGTTGGGTATCGTGCTATCTCATATTTGGAGTCTTGTTAGGGTTTTGGTGTGCTGTGGTGTATTTTGCAGCTGCTGGTTATGGTGATAGTGATACCGAGTTTGAGGTAGAGTATGAGGTTAACTCCTCATCCATTTCTGTTCGACCTTGGATCGATGGTGTTGATGCTACCCCAGGTATCTCTCTGATTGTTGTTTTGGTTGCTATAAGTGTGGTAGGTTATGCATTGTATCTTGTGGGTATAACAAGGTTGGTAGCCGTTTTTTTGGAGTCACTTGGACCTCCAACTTATAAGCATGTTGTAGAGTATAGTGAGCGGGCGCAGTGGTTTGCTATGACTTTACGGGTGTGGGAACTGTTGTATAGGCTGGTAGTGTTACTTAGCTCAATTATATCACTTCATTTTGAGGCTAAGTCGGTCTACATGTCTAGAGTTATAGTTCGGTGTTTGAAGTATGCTGTGATGTGTACTTGTTTTGTGCATGCTAGAAGTGTCATTTGCAGGTTTGTGAAGTCGGTCTACATGTCTAGGGTTATAATTCGGTGTTTGAAGTATGTTGTGATGTGTACTTGTTTTGCGCATGCTAGAAGTGTCATTTGCAGGTTTGTGACTCAACCTGGGTGGGGGCACTGGCAGGTAGAGATTTGTTCTCTCTACGGTTTGCTTGGATCAGCTGTTGTGTTTCTTATGTACGGGAATGATGTTAGGTGCTTAGTTACATCGGTTGAAGCTTGGGTTGTGTTCGCTGAGTTTGATTGTATCTTGGTCTCGGTGATGGTTCTTTGTGATCAACCTTGGTTAGATTTTGTGTACTACGATTGTGTGTTTAGTGATCAAGTACTTGATGTTCGGGAAAAGCACGGTGTGGTCAGATTTCATTCGGAATGCACGTATAGGAAGATAGAGGTAAAGAAGGTAGGATGGTCTGACAGTCCTAGTAGATTCTTTACTATGCTGGATTCATTGGCATAGGCCCTTAGGGGCGGTGTGAGGGAGCTCACAGGTGGAGGTGTGCACAACCTCAAGGTGGAGCTTGCCTCGTGGACTCGTGATGCAGGTGGAGCATTATGAGTGACTTATGATGCTAGTTGAGCATTATGAGCGGTTATACTTGGAAACGAGTATGTGATGGGTCTTAGTTGGAGACTTATCGTGATGGGTCTTGGTTGAAGACTTATCGTGATGTGTGGCTTTAGCAGAAGATTTGCATCGGTTTTGGCTTGAGAATGGTTTTGTTCACTATGGTTTGATGAGGTAGTGGTTGACTACGAGTTCTCGTCAAGGTGGAGATTGTTGGTAATATGCCTCGAACTCGAGTTCAAGGGCGTCACGGGACGCGAAGAGCATCAAGATCCACGAAGAGCTTCTGTTTTGATGAAGCGTGTTGTCGCGGCTCGCGACATCATGTACGGCCCGCGAAGTTCAAGAGCAAAGTTTCTGTCTTGTTGTGACAGCAGGTCGCGTGGCGTGAGTATCTGTACGGCTCGTGAGTGACTGTACTGCTCGCGAGTTGAGCGGTTTTTTACGACTGTCTTGTTTTTCGTGGTTTTTTTACCTTTACCACGTTTCTTGGACGGTTACTTTGTAATGTTAAACCTAATTTCTTATTATTTAGTGGTATACTATTTAAAGGCCTCTTGTAATTAGAATTGGGGTATGCATGAAACACAAAGTGAGGAACTAATTAAGTGAGAAATTTGAGAGTCATTGTTGTGGTGTCTCGTATTCATCTTGTAATCTTTGCGGTTCATAGTGAAAGTTTATTCTCGGTGCCGGTGGATGTAGCTATCACATTGATAGTGAACCATGTTAAATTTCTTGTGTCTTTTCTTATTGTTTGCTTTGAATCTTTATTGTTTCGTTATTGTTTTTCGATCTTGGTTTCCGCTGTCGCACAACATAGCTCAACCTTTAAAATCACTACAACAAATTTAGCTTTTTGCGACATTGGATTTAGTGGCATCAAAAAAATGCCACTGATTCATATTTTTAGTGTAATAATTATTGTTTCCACCATAAAGTGATTTAGCGACATTTAATTTGGTCTTTAGTGGCATATGTAATTGTCACTATAGTCTATAGTGGCATTTGTGAGAAATGTCACTAGATCCTATGTCGCTAAAAGCTTTAGTGTGACTTTTTAATATGCTGCTAAAGGGTCTAATAAATGTCATTAAATCCTCTATATACACTATAAGAAATTGGAAATAGCTCGCTAAATATATCCCACTAAAAGCAAATTATGTTGTAGTAAATACAAAAAAGTTTAAATAATAATTAAATCAAGACTCATTTAGAATCCTATCTAGATTTAGGTCCAAAATTTCCATACCCTAAGAGATCGATTTCGAGTTCAAGTATATATCGGCCTGAGTTAGTTGGATCCGACCCATGACCATGAAACGAAAATCATATAGTAAATTGATTACATTTAATTAACTATATATACTTCGATAGTATTATCCCCATGTTATTATAGTGTAGGAACTAGACAAGCATGAAAGTAAAAGGTAACAATGCAAAGATGTGTTAGTGTTACCCCTTTGTTCCTACAGTAGGCCTCGTCAGTCCAGCAGGCTTCAGATTTGGGCACATCAGCTGGCCAACAGGGGCTGGGCATGATAGCTGCGGTCGAGGAGGTCACCACCACCCGTTCAATACCAGCCTCCTCCGCTGCCGTTATTACATTTATGGTTCCTTCTATTGCCGGCTCCAACAACTCCTTCTGCATTGTGTTAAATTCTCAACTTAAATATAATTTTTGTGTCTTTATTGAATTTGCTACGTTTACTATTTGTACACGATTCAAGAATTTTCATTAATCTTCATGTGATTTAACTAATTTTTTTAACTACTTACTATACATATTTGCTTCTCAATTTTTGATTTTTAGTTTTAAATATTTACCAAAAACCATAGTATCATCGTTTTTAGGGTCATAAATTCTTCTAAAAGAGTGTTTTTTTTTATTGAATTAACAAGTTAATTAAGTTTACTTTATCTTCAATAAAGATCACTTCAAATGCATTCGCATCGAATTTACGTGACTAATGATCAGTATAACATTTTGTTAAGCTATTAAGTAGTTTTCACTTATGCCTCCATTTAAACGAAGTTTGAGAGGTACGATGCCTAATACTTGCCCTTATACATATAAAGAAATGGTTTACCTTATATGTGCAAACATTATTTGCAATTTCACATAAATTTAACATGACATATTACCAAAGTTTTGTTAAGGAATCAACTCAACCAAAAGCTTAAGTTGATGGTTGAGGCCCCAGAATATGTTATATACTCTAACACGCCCCCTCACATAAGAGCCCTTTTGGGCCAGAAGTGTGGAGGCAACACATGCCCTCCTCATACATAGCGTTAAATATTCCACTTTAATGAGGGGTGGTTGAGATTCGAACCTGTGACCTCTTGTCAAATGGCTTCTGATATCATGTTAAAGAACCAACTCAACCAAAAGTTTAAACTGATGGTTGAAGCCCAGAATATGTTATATACTCTAACAAGTTTATGAAGTAATTTTTAATTCCATTGAAAATGAACATTTAAACATCATTCTTAAACATTACTTTATTTTATTTTATTATGAAATGAATTATGAAGCATATTATTAATTTATGAAAATCCAAATAGAGGAAGTAAATACCTAAGAAAGTAGATGGAATAGCATTTACCTCAGGGTGTTCAACTTGGGCAATGATATTAGGAGAAGCTATATGAAATACACCATGAGTACCCTTGACAGCAGCTAAAATAGATGGGTAATTAAGTAGATCCATCTCAAATAGCTTCAACCTGTCTTCATCTACTCCTTCCAGTGCCATTAGATGTTCTGTTTCCTTCTTTTCATCTGTTATTCACACCTCAAAACATTAAAAAATCATATGATACTATTTTTTTATTTGAGAATAAGATAGGAGAATTATGAAATGTAGGCGGGTAAAATTATATATGTTTTGCACCGTATTCATCTCGTTTGGGACTTATAGGGGTGTGAAATTGGTGGGGAGCGGTGGTTATTAGTATGAAACGATCACTCACTTTTTCTCCATAAGTAGTGGGTAGATGGTGGGTAGAACGACTTAATAGTCCCGTCCTACTGTTTTATAGTTTATATCAATTCACTAGTTTTAATTAAAAACTATTGAGTCAAAATTTAAGATATTAAATTTTGTTACATTATAGGGTTTAAATAAACTTACATACACAACTAAATTTTTAAAGAAGTGCAATAACATACAATGCTTACATGGAGTGAATGAGAGACAGTGGCGGATTTAGGGTTCAAACTTCCTAGGGGCACCAACATATAGATGAAAGTTTGATAAAATTTCGACAGAATTTCGTTTGCAAAATGAACGACCAAACATTTTTCATTACATTTGAATAATTTTATTACATTATCATTTTCATTTTCAAATATATGACATTTGAATTGAATATGAGGGAGGGAGTATTATAATATATGACATTTGAATAGAATATGAGGGAGTATTATAACTATTAATTTACTCTTTTATTACATTATAACTTCCTAGGAGCATGATAAAATAATTTTATTAAATTATCATTTTCATTTATTTACTCTTTCGATGTGATCTCATGTAGTCTCCACCTTTTCTAAATTGGTTCATTTTTAAATATATGATATTATAATTATTAATTATTTACGTAAAGTATTTTTGGATTAATCTACTTGTTGTACGCTAACTTTTTTACCCTTGTGAGCAATGCTTAATTCTAAATTTCTAATCACCTACAAAAAAAATTTAGTATATCTCTTGTTTATTTTAATTATTTTAGCCCACTTGTAAATAAAAAAATTATACTCATACCACAATTCATTGGCGGAGACTGGCACATATGTGTCTACAGGTGCTTTGATCATCCAACTTAATTCTTGAGGTTTTTGAAAATTTAGGTATATTTACTATAAAAAAAAGCTATTATATTTTGATCTCACTTGACACATAGATATAGATAACTTAAAAGTAATTTATGAGGTTTAATTTAATTATATTAAAGGTGTCCATTCGTGTGTTTGACCGGGTCTCATATATAAAAACTTGAGTTGATTTAATCTGATTGATTTTTAGAATCTAAGTTATTTCAGGTCAGGTTATGTTGGATCATACTCTATCTCAGTTAATCAGATAATTTTCGACAACTTCATGTACAATATTATAGTGACATTTATCAAACAATTTAAATGAGTATAAATATACAATAAGGCTATGAATTTTTTGTTTTAATTAGGTACATTATGTTCCTTGGGCAAAAAATTAGTACTATTTCTTTACTATATACTCCCTCCCATTCACTTTTTAAATGTCTCATTTGATTTTAACAAGTTTGTCAATGTATGTTTTCAATCTTAAATATATTTAATTTTTATTGAGTAAAAATTATAAAAAGTTAATATTAATAAAATCTATATACTACATACTAAAGCTATTGTTATCAAGGACACGTGTCATCTTCTAAGCAACTCATTTCCCTCCAAAATGATACATTCAATTCTATGTATCAATCAATAAAAATTGTAATAAATTGGTAAGTAAAAAAATGGTCAATCGTAAAATTCAGCACAATAAGAATCAAAGTAAAAATGGTAAGTAAAAAAATGGTAATAAAATTGGTCAATCGTAAAATTAAGCACATTAAAATCAAAGTAAAAATGGTAATTAAAATTCAGCACATTAAAATCAATGTCCAGGTCAATCACGCACATCATTGTATGGGAATTTTATGGCAATATCAAAGTAAAATTTGACTTAATCACTTTTAAAAAATGAAAATCAAAGGAATAATTAAAGTAAGAGAATAATTCAAGCAAAAGAGAATAACATTCTTTTAAAAAAAAGAATGTAGATCATATCATCACGAATCTTTATTTATGGCAATAGAAGACAATTGGTCAAACATTGTGCACAAGTCCATCATTTCTTCTATTATATATATCAACAATAAAGCTATAATAAAAGCGTCATTGTTACTTTTTGATGAAACATTCTTGAACTCTACCACAATGCAAACAAAACAATATAATCACATTGATGATGATTTATAAATATAAGTTACTTTTTATTATTTTTTTATATGTTATAATATAAGAAATAAATTCAATTTATATACAAATTCAATAATTTTTTTATGTTTTTTATTAACGTGCTTGGCACGGGTTTCAAACTAGTTTACAATAAGACAAATAAAACAAAATCTCACACCTTAACTATGTTTTAACTTATAGATTAAAAATAACATATAATAAGAGTGATTAGTGAATAGTGTTGAAAAACCAAATGGTACATTAAAGGCCCGTTTGATTAGTGGTATCAAATAGTGGTAATGAGAATGATTTATGGTATAAAATTTTATCAAAAGTTTCATATCATTCCTATGGTAATGAAACTTTGATCATAAAAATATTTTTTGTTTACAAATTTCCTTTACCACCTAATACCACATCTCCCAATGGTAATGCATTGGAATGAATTTTATGAAGAAAATAAGATGCTTTAAGTTGGACAAGCATAATCATCAAGTTAGTCAAGAGATTTTTCAACCAAAATTATACTAGTTTTTCATTCATATTAACACTGTTTATTACCACCTACCAAACAGGTCTATTAAGGGAATATGAGGGATTATAGTTTTTTGGCCCAAATTCAAAATGAACATATATTTTTCGATAATTGAACATAATTGACAAATTAAATAGTGAATATTACTATTGCAATTTTTTTATAACTCAATAACTTTGTTATTAATTTTGACTTTGACATTTTGAATATACTTGATATAATGTCTAGATCCACCACCTCGAATGATATTAAATTAAAAAATAAAAAATCAAGAAAAACATAAATTAATATGATAGAGTTTAATAAGAGTATCTCTATTTTACATAATTTGCATATAGAAGCTAAAAAATAAATAGAAAGAATGAGAAAAGAGAGAAGAATACTGAGGTTTTGAACAGTAGCATGAACAGTGTAGCCACGATTGAGCAGGAGCTGAACGAGACATGAACCTATGAATCCACTTGCTCCTGTAACGCACACCGCCTTTTTTTTCATTGTTATACTTCTAATCTCTTTCTCCTAATCAATTTTTGGTTTTAGTACTTAATTTTTTATTTTTATTTTTTTTTTAAGATTGGTTTTTTTTTTCTTTTGAAGATTGGTTTTAGTACTTAATTAGTAGAGTAGGAAAGAAGTAGAAGCAAATGAAATCACCATCTCCAATTTGCTAGCTCACACTTGCACTATAGTACTATAACTAGTCGCTTTCCATCTTTTTAGCTAGTCATCAAATTTAAAAATGAACCACTACCACACCCCTTAGTCAATACTTCTTTGATATTTTATACTACTTTGTGCTTTTTAAAGCAAAATTTGTGTATATTTTATGAAAGTGATAATAAATTAGAAGAGAAAGTAAATTGTGTGGATAAAATTAAAACATAGTTCAAATATATAGTTGTGATTAAAAAGAAAGTGATGGCAAAATAAAAATGATGTAAATTAAGTGGGACGGATCAAAATGAAAAATAATGCAATTTTAATGGGACGGGGAGTAGAAAGTACTTCTATGTATATATTGAGCCTCTTTTATTATATTTGCTACGTTTTTATTTTTATTGTGTTTTAAATTATTTATTACATTACTATTTTAACAAAATGTGAAACTACATAAAAAAAATCTAGGTTGCCCCTTTTTTTCTACTTCAGATTTTATAACTTTTATATTTACTCTTTTCACCTCAAAGTCACCTCATTCGTAAGGTTATATCAATCTTTGTATCACAGTTTATGATGATTCTGCTCAGCAACAATGGCCATCACATTATACCCAGCCCAGTTCCAATAATCGGGCCCAAAAAGCTTATTTCCTACCATGGAGACAATTGACTTCTCAAACCTAAGATGTCCCACCATGGCCCTACTCAGCCCAACAACCTCCCTCTGATACAAGGCTTGTTGCTTCCTCTTGCGATTATAAAAGAACTGTCGCTAATACATATCATCATGGGCCTACTTAGGGACAGTCCACTTCACAACAAATCAAGTATTTGGGCCCTGGATCAGCCCACAGTTATCACATAGCTCCCACTACTATTCCTTCCTCTGCTAATCTCTTGAGAGACCGTCTCTTTGAAAGACGTATCTCAAGTCCAACCCATTAAAGATTAGAACTTATTTATCGTATTCTTAATGCCTACTTATAATATTTTAAATGTCAACTTACATCATTCTTAATGACTACTTACAATATTTTAATAAATATATATGATGGGTCGGTTCAATTAGAGATGATGGTCTTTCAAAGAGACCGTATCTTACAAGAATTTGTGTTCCTTCTTCTACTTATGTTCTAACTAATATTGATCAAGCAATGAATTTTCTCTCTTTGCGGTCTCATGATAATCAATTTTATTTGGATACTCACATCTCATGACACATTCATTTGGTAAATTTCACTCTTATTTTACACTAAAACATGCTAATATACATGCTATTATTGTTGGTTATGATAATATGCTTCCTGTTCAAGTTCGTGGGCACATGTATCTAAACACCAATCTCGCAAATCTTTCTCTTAAAAATGTCTTACATGCTCCTCACGTAATCAAAAATCTTATTTATGTTCACAAATTCATTTGCGATGATTCTATTTCCGTTAAATTTGATTTGTTTGGCTTTCTTGTGGAGGATTTGGACACAGGAAGCAAAATTCTGAGATGTAATAGCACATGAGATCTCTACCCTTTCACAACTCTTTTTGGAGCTTCACCATCTACTTTTTCAACATCGCATGCCTTTTCTTTTTCTCTTCTAGTTTTTGGCATTGTCGCCTAGGTCATACGAGGGTTATAGTTTTGCAAACATACATTGCAAAAATGTAATTAGATTAAATCGTATAATAAAGCTCTAAATTTTGCTCAGTCATCCTTTAGGCAAACAAATTAAATTTCCCTTTATTGATTATGTTAATCATCAATATAAGCTTTTGACATTATTTATAGTGACATTTGGATCCCGAACTTCAAATGGCTCCAAATATTATATCTTATTTTTCGATGATAACAATAATTTTTTATGGACTTTCCCTGTCACTCAAAAATTCCGAGTTTTTGACATATTTCTTAATTTTTAGTTAAGACTCGGTTATATTCTGATATTAAAACTTTTCAGTGCGACCACAGGGGTGAATTTAATATCACTCTTTTCCAAAATTGTTTTGTACAAAATGGTCTAATTAACTTTTACGTTCTCATGCCCCCACACATTATCTCAAAATAGAAAATCTAAATGCAAAATTGGTTCCATCAACAATATTATTCGTAACCTAGTTCTCCATGCATTTTGCCTCACGCCTTCCAAACTGCTACATATCTTCTCAATATCGTCTTACCCTTTATTCTTCTTGGCAACCTTACTCCCACTCGCATCCTATATCAAAATGTTCCTACATATGAACATTGTCGAGTATTTGATTGTCTATGGTTCTCTCTATTTGCCTTCTCCACCATTCACAAATTTGAGCCCGTTCCACTCCTTGGAGATATCCATCTTTTCACCGCGCGTATAAATGTTATGATCTACAAAAAAAAATATCATTGTTTGTTATGTCATTTTTGATAAAACTTCAATTTCCTTACGGTTGTGTTTGGAAACTAGCATTTCATTTCAAATTAATGATTTCAATTATGAAATCATGAATGTATAATTTGAGAATGAAGGTTGGTGAGGTCATTCTCAAATCCTTACCTTTAAACCATTTTGATAACAATTGTGGATTTGAGTCAAATTCAACTCAAATTCAAATTTGAAATTCTAGTATTTGTCAAACACTAATTTTAAGTCAAATTTATATTTTCAAATAAAATCATCATTCCCAAACATAACATAAATATGTTGTGTAATATATAATTAGGCTAGTCGCTATACTTTGCTAATCCTTGTATCTATATATACTCATATAATAATATAAAAGATCAAGCCAAAACATTCTTATAAGAATAAGATACTATATTGATAATTTAGATGATACTTGACGGTAAAATATCAATACGAAAACCACAATTATAATTGAGACCATCATTTTAAATATAGAAAAGTTAAGGGAAAACAAATAAAATTGATGCAATCAAATCACCATTTTCTTGTATTGAAAAGTATATTAAGTTAATCTAGCTAGGTAGTAAACTAAGTTGTTTGATGTTCGACACATTAATTAGTTATGCAACTTAGTTGTAGTTAAAAATTGTAAATATTAGTATAATGACAACCTATATATTGAATTCGGTATCCGGTTTAAAAACTAAATATATGATCTTAATTATCTGGTTTTCAACTATCGATTGAACTATCGATTATTAAAATCGAATATCAAATATTTCGGATCAGAAAATTCGAATCGGATATATTTGCAGACCGCTAATTGTGAGTGACACACTTATGATGTACTCCCTCTGTCCCTTTTGATTTGCATCAAAGAGAAAGATGGTAGTTTTTAAGGATATGGTAATAAATGAAGAGAGAGAATGAATTGTGTGGATGAAATTAAAAGAGAGTAAAATGTATGGATGAGATTAAAAGAAAATAGTGCACCATCACCCAAAAATAAAAATGATGCAAATTAGGTGGGACGGACCAAAATGGAAAATACTGCAAATTAAATGGGACGGAGGGAGTAAATGTTTCCATCTTTATTTTTAACAGGAAAAAGAGAAGAAGCAACCAACAAAAAGGGGAAGAAAAGTGTGGGTAGATGCTAAAACGGTTAGGAGTTTGGCAACTTGCAAATCCAAGTGGTTTGGCAAGAACGGATCAACTGTCGCAAATGGGTCAAAAATCAAGATTATTCATGCTACTATTATTACTATAAATTAGTTGCAAGATTACAAAAATAACACTATTTATTCATCACTTTTAATTTGTGATCAGTTTTTAATTTATAGGTTAAAATACAGTCAAGTGAGATCTTATTTGATTCGTCTCATTGCAAAGATTATTAATATCGAATTTTTTTGATTTTTTATCATATATAATTAAAGATATTAAAAACTGAATTAGAACATAATTAGACCGGGTAAAAAAGCAAACAATGCAAATAAATTGAAACAAAGGAAGTACTTATATTCACTATTAATTTTTTTTTATCTTTCTCTTTAAATATTTTTCTCTTAATATTTTCTTTTCAACTATTAAAAAATACTTACCACACTCTTGTTGCGGTTCTCCAATCCTTTCTTTGATTGCTTCATCATACTTTATTTTCGGCATCCCGATATTTCAGCTCTGATACCATGATAGAAGTTTTGGACGCATGCAGAATTTGTAATTTATTAAATACAAATATTTAATTACATTATAATTTGTACAAAATTATTTTTTGTGGGACAATTATTCTGCACCTATACACTCTTCACTTATAGATAGCGTTCTCCATTTTTTGTGGCTTATACAAAGTGTCACATAACTTGCATATTTATACATACCTATTGTCGGTGCATCTCACCCAATATAACTAATCTAGACATTTTTTATAACTTTCCTAATTAATTTATGTTGGGTACTATTAAATTATCTAAATTTTTCTAGAATATATTAGCTTGATTTTTTAGATTACTTTTTTAACAATATATGTGGACTGTGGTTTATATGTTTGGAAACTTAGGTAAGTCAAATATTACTAAGTCTAGTAGATAATACATACATCATGTATATGCAATGTATCCTTAATTGAACAACTAAATTCATTCATCTATATCACAATTTACATCTAACACGTAACACTAATCCCTTCTAGTTGTACTTCTCTTTATATTTTGGGAAAATTACATTCGTTAGGACCATAAATAAAATATTATTTTCCAAAAATTTCAAGTATATACAATAAATAAATATTGCTAATTTGAATATTAATGTAATTTATTAGTAATGTAAATTGTAATTCATGTTTATAGTGGTACTTATAAGAACTGTCACTAGATTTTATGTCGTGAAAAGCTACAGTATGATTTTTTTTATGCTGCAAGAAATTTAAAACAATGACATTTAAATTAAATTTCGCTAAACATATCCCAGTAAAAGCAAATTGTATTGTAGTGATTATTATTATCATATTTTGTAGAATGATAATAACAATTTAATATAATAGTAACTCATTTAAATCAATAATTAAATGATTTTTCAGGAGCAAAAAACGGCTGATATAAGCAATCTCAAAAATTGATGAGGTGTTAGCTTCTCATGAAAAATTTTCCCTCCATTTAACAAAAATGACATCATGAAAGAATGATGACTATAAAAATCTTAAATGCTAAGGATAATTAAGACTAAGAATAATTAGGATGATTAATTTGATGACCATTATTAAAGACTTTAAATTGGGACTATAACATATATATTGAAATTTGAAAATACATTATTGTAATAGTAAAAATAATAATTATGAATAAGGAACATATATTACACCATAACAATTTAAAGGGCATCATTAATATTAGTTGAGCTACAACAAATGTAGTATTCAAAGAGGTTTTCCAGAATTTCTAATTTGGATTCATGCCGGGAAGATCAACCACCGACGCAATCCATATTTTGCGGAGATTGATGGAAAAGTATAGGGAGGGAAAGAAGGATTTGCATCTGGTATTCATTGATCTGGAGAAAGTGTACGACAGCATACCACGAAGCCTGGTTTGGGATAGCCTCAAGAATAGAGGTATTTCACGAAGATACATCGAGGTAATACAAGACATGTATGACAGAGTGGCAACTAACATACATACACCGGCGGGTATGACTGAGTCTTTCCCAATTAATGTGGGACTACATCAGGGATCAGCATTAAGTCCTTTCATTTTTACGGTCACTATGGAAGAGCTCTCTAAATCCATCTGGGAGACCGTACCATGGTGCATGCTTTTCGCCGATGATATAGTCTTGGCCGCAGAAACCAAGGAGGAGGCTAATAGTAAATTGGGAGAGTGGAGAGAAGCCTTGGAGGGAAAGGGGCTGCATAAGCCGTACAAAGACAAAATACCTGCGATGCAATTTCAGTGGGATAGAATCGCTAAGGGAGCTAGAGGTAACCATAGGAGGTGAAGTTGTTGCGTACACGTCCAAGTTCAGATATTTGGGTTATGTGATTCAGAGCGACGGGGAGATTGATGGAGACGTTACTAATCGTATACAAGCAGGCTGGCTTAAGTGGCGAGCAGCAACCGGGGTGCTTTGTGATAAAAAGTTTTCGAGGCGATTAAAAGGTAAATTTTACCGCGTTGCGATTAGGCCGGCGATGTTATATGGGACAGAATGTTGGCCCGTAAAGAAGGTTTTCGAACAGAGGATGGAAGTAACGGAGATGCGTATGTTGAGGTGGATGTGTGGTAAGACTATGTTGGATAGGATAAGAAACCAGGAGTTCAGGGAGACGTTAAGGGTTGCACCTATCTCCGCAAAGATGCGGGAGAACAGGTTGAGATGGTTTGGGCATGTGCAGAGAAAGACACATGGCGCCCTAGTAAGAAGGATCGAATGCATCATAGTGGAGGGTAAGAGAAGTCGAGGACAACCTAAGAGAACGTGGGAGGAACAAATCAAAAGTGATATGCATGAAATTCATCTCTCCAAGGACCTGACCAGGGATAGGGCCAGTTGGCGGCGCCTTATCCAAGTCCTAGATTAGTAAACCTGTCCCTTTACCCCCTCGTTCGTCTTTATCCTTTGCCTTTTTGTCGCTTTTTACCTGTTTCTTTGATCTTATCTTTGTTTTTGTGTGTGTGCTTCTATTCTATTTGCCAACTGTAGGTTCCTCTTGCTAGAAGACCGTTCTCGAGCCGGGGGACTCTTTGATCGCACTTTCCTTATGGGTATGAGCATGCCATCGTTCCTCCCTCCCCAGACCCTGATCATAGTTTTCTTTGAGCGGGATACACTGGGTATGATGATGATGATGATGACATGAAATTTTTTTTTTTTCGTCCTAATATTTCTTCTTCTGATGTAAATTGTTCTATATATTTCAAATACCTACGTTTTCTAATTCAACCTCAACAAACCACTTCCATAATTTATTTTTCAATGATGTCATAAATTCACTTGAATTTGCTCTTGATCAAATACCCAAATACAACATAAAGAAATGGATTTTTATTTCTAGAGAAAAAATGGTGAATGTAATTATGATGAACAGAACTAAAATGGAAAATTGGATTTGCATTTGTAAAGCAATTGTTTCATGTTGTAGGTTGTGTGGTAAAGCATACATGTCGTTTCATTTAGACTATAAATTCTTCTTTATTTTTTTCTTTTTTAAAATAGATACAATTAATTGTAATTAGTTAAATGTATTTTAATTCACAAATTGTTAAGGGAGACGGACTTTGCACAGTGAACATCATTTCTATTGCGTTGACTATTATACACTTACTATCATCATTTCTAAAAAAAGTTCACTAAAATGCTAATTGTATTATAGATACAATTTACAATGACTCACTGTTTTATCATTATTAGAATGATAACTATAAAAAAAGTTTGAATTTCAATTTTCATGAATTTAATAAAATGTATTAAAAAATAATTAAAATTAATGTAATATTAAGCCAGACCTATTCAATTTATTTGTTTTTTACATCAAAATGAAAAAACCGTGTATCGCACGGGGATTATCTAGTATAATACTAATTATAATAACAACAAAGATGCCATTGTCATGCTATTTTAAAAGAAAAAAAATTTTGATTACAAAATGACGCATAAACAAATTTGAATATGAAGATGATGTTAACAAGTTTATTTTATTTATATTTACACACTAACTAATTTTAGTATTATTTTCTTAATTTTTACAAATGCCGAGCGCTTTTACGTTTTAGACGACTAAGTAGTACTTCTTCTGTTTCATTATACATGCTATATTAATTTTTTTCGTTATTCAATGTATTATCTTGATTATTTATGTATTGGAGTATACACATGATCTAAAAATGTAAAAAATTAATATTATTGAAGTATGTGAATAGACGATTTAAATAAAATCCCACTTGACTATATTTTTTTTACACATTGACCGCAATATATAGAATAAATTTAAACGATTAATAGTGTCAAAAACCCTTATATAGCGAGTATATTAGAACGGAGGAAGTAACTAATAAGTAAAATACTAACTAATACTCCCTCTTATTAAGCCTAAATGTTCCATTTAGTTTTTTACACTTGTCGAGACAACATTTTAACTCTTAATATTTTAAATTATTCTTAATTAAAAATTATAAAAACTTGATATTAGTAATCCTTGTATTGAGACGATTCAAACAAGATCCCATATGACTACGTTTTAACTTATAGATTAAAAGTAAAATACAAATTAAGAGTAATGAGTGAATAGTGTCAAAAAAATGGGATATTTAGGCCGAATAGGAGGTAGTATTTCAAAGACACGCGTTTATATAAACAAAAGAGCTCAATGTTGACTGGGAATTTGGAATGAGTCTTCTCCACTTCTTGAATATCGTCTGCTCACTCACTTTGATCTTATGGCCCCCACTAGCTATATTCCTTGGACCGGCCTTCAGGTCTTCAGCGGTTCATCATTTAATTACGTTTATGTACTAAGTTGAGATTAGGATTGTGAGGTGTTTGGTATGGTTTTTCCTTAGCTATTTAGATAGTTTTTGTATTTTGGTTTGTTGGTTGGTTAAATATAAAAAAAGTATTGGATAAATGATTTTTTATTGCCAGCTGAAAATAGGCTTTTAAGAAAAAATAAAAAAAGTTACTCTATTTAATTTTTATTGTTGACTTTTGGCTTATTGACCTGCTTTAATCTAACGAACAATTAATAGCCAATATCTAAATTTACCCAACATAGCTGACTTTTTTTCAGCTAGCTTAAAAGCCAACAAAAACCAACCAACATTTTCAACTGGTCTTGAATATTGGCATTATTAACGTCAACAATTGAAATTGACAGTCATATGTCTTGAAGATTTTAAGGTTTAATGTTGATTAATCAACAATGAATCATACAATACTATAAAAGTCTTGGAAAATTCCAAGTGTCATCATTTAAAGAGACATTACAATATTTATCAAATTTAAAATCTAATATTTTTTGTTTAAGTTTGAAGCTAAATTAGGTAAAGTATTTGTAGGATATACTGTAGTAATTCTATGTAGTTAAATTCGAATTTAATATGTTCAATTGAATGAAAAAAAAGTATATATCACGTAAATAATTAAAAAAATATCAATAATTATGTTTTGATTTAAAAAATCATATATTTGATAAACTTAATACAATAGTTACTACTTACATTATTATTTGAAATTGTAAACATAATGTTGCAACAGAAGTGGGAGTAGTAATTATGAGATTTAAAAAGTTTAGTTTCCGTAAACTAAAAAAGGTTGAGTCTTGAGCTACTTTCCTACCACTAGTCAAGCAACTTCTCTCTCCCTCCATTCCTTCCAACCTCTTCCTCAACTTCCCTTCCTTTATATTCCCCATTCTCACACTTCCACTCATTCACTGCACCTTACTCATCTCTTAACATTCTTTTTCTTTCAATTCCTATAATATCTCTTCCATCATCTCAGACTGAGACTTCGTCTTTATATATTCATTTCATAATAATAATAATAATAATAATGGCGGTCGATGCTCTAAACTCCCCAACAACCCCTCACCCCCCATTCCAATTCGATTGTCCTTCTTTCGATCATTGGGTCAAGAAAAAACGCACTAAACGATCTCGTAACGATATGTCACCCGCTTCCGACACCATCACCTCCGCCACAACCACCAAAAACCGCCTCTCTGAAGAAGAATATCTCGCTTTTTGCCTCCTTATGCTCGCCCAAAGTGGCGGCGAAACCACTACTCCTCCCACTCTTCCTCCTCCAAACCCACCTAATACCCGACTTGTTTTCAAGTGTTCGGTTTGCGGTAAAGGGTTCGGATCCTACCAAGCTCTTGGAGGTCACAAAGCCAGTCACCGGAAACCTACCGGGGAATATGATCACAAGCCTTCTTCCTCTGGTACTACAGGAAAAACCCATCAGTGTACGATCTGTCACAAGAGTTTTCCGACCGGTCAAGCGTTGGGCGGCCACAAACGGTGTCACTATGAAGGAACTATTGGTAGTGCTTCTGCAACAAAGAGTGGAAGTGGGGCCGTTTCTGAAGGTGTGGGATCCACTTTTAGTGTAAGTCATGGCGGCGGTTCTTCTTCACAAAGAGATTTTGACCTTAACCTACCCGCCTTACCTGAACTCCTCCCCGTTGACTTTTTCAAGATGAGGAATCAAAGTCAACGATTTTCTGGTGATGAAGAGGTTGAAAGTCCACATCCTTCCAAGAGATCTCGCCTATCACTAATGGAGTAATTGAGAATTATGATTTGAAATTTAATTTTCCTTTCTTTTAACAAGCAATTCTTAGAAATTGGGATGGAATTTGATTACTAATTTTGGGGTAGGATAATAATTTTTAGTTTGCTCTGTTTTTTCTGGCGTATAGTATATAATCTACTAGCTAGTATACTCTTACCATACTTATTTATACTTGATTGTATAAAAGTGAATTTACTCAAGTAATACAATTCAATTTATTCTTTGAAGCTTGTACTCAAGTAATTTAGATAATCTACCGTTCAATATTTTTTTGATAATAATATAAAAACATAAGTTTGAAAATATTGATTAAATTGATCAACATTTAACCTTAAAATGTTCAAGACGTATGACGTCAATTTTTAATATTTAAATTATTAATTTCAAGTATTAACGTATTTTATCGATAACATAATTTCATATGTAAAAAGTCTTTGAATTTGTGTAAACAAAATTGATAAAACATTGTAAATAACCAAATATTATGAATTTGGGGAAGAACTTGATTGATGTTACGAGCTATTTATTTTCTAATATAGTGTAAATTGTTGTTTCTTTTTCACAAGTTTGTGTAGCACTTATAGAAAGTAAGAATGATCAATTGCTACCGGAGGAGCAAATTAGAGATACACTGTGATATTTTATCTTCAAAATAATTATCATATAATCATGTAATATGAATTTTAGCTCTGTCTTGCTTAATAACGAACGCCGGAGGTGGTTTTTATTAAAGGCTCAAAACTATAAAGATTTTAAATATATCAAGTTTAATGGTGTCGTCATATAAGACATAGAATACTATTTGTAATATTGCAACTTTATCTTTAACCAATAGCTACAAATGTTATTCTCCTACAAGATTTTAGTCCTTTTGCGTATTAGTTGGTTTGTTTGTGGTTTAGGTAGTGTCCCTTGCATAGTCCTTTGACCATCTTCTTACCTGAGTCCTTAGTAATAGAATATAGGGATAGAAAGCAAACATGGTCTCCTGAGGTCAGGTCTAAGGAGGGGAGGTCAGGGGGGCAACGTAAACAGGCTCTAGAACTAAGAGTGGGATCTTGGAACATAGAGACCCTAGAGGCCAAGTCTTTGGAGTTGGCCAATGAGCTTTCTAGATACAGGATCCATGTAGCATATGTTCAAGAGACTAGGTGGAAAGGACAAAAGGCTAAAGGTATAAAGGGTTATAAGTTATGGTACGCAGGTTTAGATGGCAGAAGTAGCGGGGTAGGCTTCCTAGTGTCTAACGATATCCTCAAGCAATTGGTTGAAGTAAGGAGATATAACGACAGGATTATGTTAGTTAGGATAGTAGTGGGGGAAGAGGTCGTATCGTTTGTCAGTGCGTATGGACCCCAAGTTGGGCTGGACGAGCAGGTAAAGCGAGAGTTTTGGGATAACCTAGGAGACCTTTTGAGGACTATACTGGAAGATGAAAAAATTTTCCTAGGAGGAGACTTTAACAGACATATAGGCAGAGATGCGGGCGTCTATAACTCGGTACATGGAGGGTATGGTTTGGGGGCAAGGAATGACAGCGGGGAAAAGTTGCTGGATTTTGCGCTAGCCAATGAATTGGTCATAGCAAACTCGATCTTTAGGAAGAAAGATGAGCATCTGATAACATATAAGAGCGGAGGACATGCAACTCAAGTCGACTATTTCTTAGTGCGCAAGGGAGACCGGGCTTCATGCTTGGATTGTAAAGTAGTGTTGGGCACTGAGATGCCTGCCCAACACAGGCTTTTAGTGCTGGTCTTTAGGATGAGGAAGAAAATTGTGGAGAAGAAGATCGTGCTCAGAGGAAAGACCATGTGGGGGAGACTCAAGGGAGATATGGTCACGACCTTGTCAAGCAAGATAAGTTCGATAGGATTCCCAAGTCAGTCTGAGGATGCGAATGAAATGTGGGTGAATATGGCAGAAAACATTCGAAAGGTGGCGAAAGAGACCTTGGGGGTGTCGTCAAGGAAACATAAAGTGTTCAAAGAAGCGTGGTGGTGGAACAAGGAGGTGGAGGAGAAGATAAAGGACAAAAACAAGAGATTTAGGGAGCTTATGTCATGCACGGAGGAGGAGGACAGGATAGAGTTGAGAGAGAGATACAAAGAAGCAAAACGGGCGACAAAGAGAGCGGTTATAGAGGCAAAAAATTGTGCCTATGAGGACTTCTATCAGAAGCTTAATACCAAAGAGGGGGACAAGGATATTTTTAAATTGGCAAGGACTAGAGCTAGGCATCGACAAGACTTAGACGCGGTGAAATACATCAAAGATGATGGAGGGCGAGTACTCTTGAGACATGAGGACATTAAAAGCAGATGGCATTAGTATTTCTCCCACCTTCTCAATGAGTGTAGGGTACCTAAGGAGGACGATAGACAAGCTTCTCACGTCCAAAAAACAACAAGATTATGGGTCAACGAGTGATATTACAATCGAGGAAGTAAAAGAAGCTCTCAAAAAGATGGGGAGAGCAAAGGCAGTCGGGCCAGATAACATACCGATTGAGGTGTGGAGGAGACTAGGAGAAGAGGGTATTCGTTGGCTGACTAACCTCTTTAACGTTATCCTGAGGACACATAAGATGCCAGAAGAATGGAGGAACAGTACTCTAATAGCCTTGTATAAACACAAAGGTGATGCGCAAATATGTGGGAACTATAGAGGTATCAAACTACTAAGCCACACAATGAAATTGTGGGAAAGAGTGATAGAAAGGAGGATCAGACAGGAAAGAGTGATTAGTGAGAACCAATTCGGTTTTATGCCAGGAAGGTCAACCATGGAGGCTATTCATGTTTTGAGAAGATTGATGGAAAAATATAGAGAGTGGAAGAAAGATCTGCATATGGTGTTCATAGACTTGGAGAAAGCGTATAGCATACCACGATGTGTTATATGGGATTGTCTCAAGGTCAAAGGTATCTCTTCAGTGTACATTGAGGCTATTAGGGATATGTATGACAGAGTTTCGACTCACATTCAAACACCGATAAGGATAACAAAACCTTTCCCGGTTAAAGTAGGACTGCATCAGGGATCGACTCTAAGTCTTTTTATTTTTGCAGTCATTATGGATGAGATATCAAAAACTATATGGGAGACGGTTCCGTGGTGCATGCTATTCGCGGACGATATAATACTGGTGGCAGAAACTAAAGAGGAGGTTTGTAATAAATTGGATGAGTGGAGGGAAGCTTTAGAAGGTAAAGGGTTGCGCATTAGTCGCACGAAGATCGAGTATTTGCATTGTGACTTTAGTGAGACATCACCGGTAGGCGAGCCTGAAGAGTTCATTGGTGAAGAAGTTGTTAAAAGTACGACCAAGTACAAATATTTGGGATCGATGATTCAAAGGGATGGAGAGATTGACGGAGACGTGAATCATCGTATCCAGGCAGGTTGGATTGAGTGGCGAGCAGCCACCGCGGTGCTATATGATAGGAAGTTCCCAAGTAAGCTAAAGGGAAAATTCTACCGGGTGACAATAAGACCCGCTTTGTATATGGGACGTAATGTTGGCCCGTGAAGAAGAGTTTTGAACATACGATGGAAATCACAAAAATGCGTATGCTAAGGTGGATGTGTGGGTGCACATTAATGGACCGAATTAGGAACCAAGAGTTTAGGGACAAACTAGGGGTCGCTCCTATTTCTAGGAAAATGCGCGAAAACATATTGAGATGGTTTGGACATATGCAGAAGAAGACTTTCGACGCCCCTGTGAGAAGGGTTGAAGGCATCATAGTAGAGGGTAAGAGGAGTAGAGGAAGACCTAGGAGAGCTTGGGCCGAGCAAATTAAAGTTGACTTGCATAAGTTAAACCTCTCTAAGGACCTGACCAGGGATAGGGATAGTTGGAGACGTCTTATTCATGTTTCAAACTACTGATTTCTTTTAGGGGTCCTTTTGGGGTTCTTGTTCTCTTGCCTTTTCTCGTTTCCTTTAGATATTTTGGTTGTATTGTTCTCTTTTAGTTTTATTTGTTTTTACGTTATTGTATCTATTACGTTTTTATCTCCTCGACGCAGGGGATTCTCTTAATCTTTATCGAGCCGGGGGACTCTTTTTGGTCGCGATTTCCTTATGGGTATGAGTTGCCGCCGTCCTTCCCTCCCCAAACCCTGTCCATAGCTTTCTATGTGCGGGATACACTGGGTAAGATGATGATGATGTTATTCTCTTACAATATAAATAGTTAGCATGCATATTTTTATTGTGTAAATTTTAACTTCACAATTTCAATAACTGGATCTAACTGAGGCAAAACAAATATAGTTGACTCAACTTTAAAGGTCACCCTTATGCCCTACCATCACACTGAAATTTGTTTAAAAATCGTTGGTCAAATTACAAAATTAAAATTAAAAACTTAATTACTACTACGAAAAGTTTAATTTACATATATCCTTATACACTATTTCTAAATAAATCTTTTAAATTTTATGTATTTTGTTGCCTAAAGTAAAAATATTCCCTTCTATTATTCTTAATAGTCCCATTTACTTTTGGATTACTATTCACTTATCAATCTTAATTTGAATTTTATTCTTAATCTAAAAATTTAAATATAGTCATGTGAGATCTTGTTTGATTCGTTTCAATGTAAGGATTATTAATATCAAACATTTTTAATTTTTAATTAAGTATACATAGAGATATTAAGGGTTAAAATGTTACCTTGACAAATGTGAAAAAGTAAATGGGACTAATAGGTTGAATAGTAAATGGGACTAATAGGTTGAATAAGAGGGAGTATTATTTTAGGTTGACAATATGCTACATATACTTGGTAAATTTTTTTTAAAGAAGGGAATATAGATGACATTCGCAAAATAAATATTACTTCTCCTATTCAGCTCAAATGTCTTATTTAGTTTTTTTCACATTTATCGAGGCAACATTTTAACCCTTAATATCTCAAATTATTCTTAATTAAAAATTAAAAGAATTTGATATTAATAATTCTTGTATTGAGATGAATCAAACAAGATCCCACGTGACTATGTGAGAGTAAAATACAAATTAAGAGTGATGAGTGAATAGTGCCAAAGACCTAAATGAGACATTTAGGGTCAATAATAGGTAGCATTAAATTAAGAATAAGATGAGTCAAAACTTACCTTTTTCAAAGTTTTCTACTGATTTCCAACTGAATTTAAGTCGAAAATTTAATTGAAATATAATGAAAATTCTAATCAATAACGGTTATTTGCCAATAACCACAAAATGACAAAATACATAATATTTAAATAAACAAAATAAGAAAAAAATAAAATAAAAATCTTAAAAGCCGATAAATAAAAATGATTTACTACTTTCATAAATAACCGTTATTTAGCTATAGTAACTCAATATAATGTCTTAGTTCCAAGGTTTTGCAGCTGTCAGTATTTTGACTTGTTGACTTATCGATTATTTTTCGATTGAAATTAAGTCGAAAAACAAAGAAAATATAATAGCCAATTTTCATCTAAATTCGACATTATTGCATTTACAAAACCAAAATCTAATTCTTTCCTCTCGTCCTCCTCCACCAAAGAATCAAATTGCTATACTCCGATGATTCTCCGAAGAACATTTAGGATTAATCTTCTACTACTACATCTCCGACTATAATAGGTTATATATTTTAAAGCTTTTTGTTTAATTTCTTTTTAATTTGAGTGTGCTTGTTTAATTTTGCTTAGTTTGAGTTTTTTAGTTAAATTTTTGTTTAATTGTTGTAATTAATATGGTTGTTTTTGTATTGTTTATAGTTTTTTTAGGGTCATTGTTATAGGTTGTTTATGGTTGTTTTTGGGTGAAACAATACTTGTAGTGGGGTGGTGGGTGGTGTGTGGGGGTGGTGGGTTGCGGGTGGTGAATTATGGATTATTTGTCTATTTTTAGGGTGGGACCAGGGGCGGCTCTTCTTGCTGAAAATGTAATTCTATCTATTTTAATATTCGGTCCCCTTAATAAAATATATGATACACTGTTTAAAGAGAGCAAAAATATACTAAAATTAGGGAAATTCTACGGTAACCTGAGGTTTTTGGGTTTTTCACGTTGTAACTAAAACTTTTAAAAAATTTCACGCACGGTGAAACAATTACGTAAACCTTAAAGTTGTCGCATGGATTTTTTAAAAGTTTTGGTTACCACATGGCATGGATTTTTTAAAAGTTTTGGTTACCACATGGAAATTCCAAAACCTCATGGTTGCCACGTGAAATTTCCATAAAAGTACTATAACTCAAACGTTGGAGTAACACATTTATAAACTAAGGTTAAGGAATCAAGTCCCAATTTAAACTATCATATTTTTAACAAGCTATCAAAATTTATATTATACTGTCACACTCTTTATCTTTCATAATTTTACATTCATGTTTTTTAGCATTTGTGTTTATATTTTAAAGCATTTCAACTACATTTGTTGAATATAATTTTTGTATCATTTAAATCCATTTCAGTCTACATGATTATTAAAAATCTCATAGTTTAATTAGTTTTTATCTAGTAAATAATTTGCTGGTATATCTATTACTAACCCCTAATTTAAAATCTTAGCTTCGCACTGTGAATAGTGTATACTTTAAAGATTGTAAAAATATAATAACAATCAGTATGGCTTAATGGTTAGAGTAACACATTTGTTAATTACTTAAGGTTAAAGGATCAAAGCCTAATCTAAACTATTATTTTTTTTAATAAACTAATAATTTTATATTATAATGTCATTACTTCTTATCTTTTCCTTTTTAGTGTGTGCTTATATTTTTTATTTTAATTTTGATAGTGTTTTTTTGTTTTGAGACTTACTAAGCGAATATATAAAAGACATTGAATTTTTTTATAGAAAAGCTTCAACTTCATTTGTTGAATATGATTTTTGCTATGATTTTTGATATGATTCAAGTTCATTTCTCCATCAATAATCGTTTTTACGATCCCTCTTCAATATTAAGGTATTTTTTTCATTTAATTTTATGCAAATCTTAAGAGATTCATATATCTGATTTGTAAGATATAAATTTCGTGGTTACAGTAATTTTGTGGTTATGGCCATGATTGATGATTTTCTTCCATATAGATATAATATCAACAGCTTGCTAATTTCGCCATTATCGAACGTTAAAAAACACTTCGTAGGGGTCCATTAAGAAGTTCTAGAAAAGGGTGTAAGTCTGGTAACGGCGGTCCTCAAAACCTCGATTGCACCTCAGAGGAGTCAGGCAAAGAACTTGGGGCTAATGGGTTGCCGAAATTCGTGAATCCATCAACAATACAACTACTAGTTCTAATTGTGTTAGTTCTTGTAAAATTAGGGTTTTTTTTATGTTCTTGTGAAATTAGGGTCTGTTTTTAATGTTCTTGTGAAACTAGGGTCTGTTTTTAATGTTCGTATTGCCTACAATTGTAGTAATCATTTTTTGTGATCCGCTTTATTTTTAGTTTTCATTGATTTTTCTTTTCCTCATGAGTCATGAGTTCGTTGTTTGATTAATTTTTTAACAAGAGTTTAGTCGATTTCCATTTCGTTTTTATTTATATCGTTTCATGTATATGTAATCCTTTTTTTTCCGGTTAACCTGCTTAAAAATTGTGGGTAACATCCCCTGTATCATGATTATTGAGCTTCTAAATTTGTTTCTGTAAATAATTAATTTATTATGCAAAAAGTCGGATAAAGCAATGAGCTTATTGTTAAATTGATCATGCTGGGTTGAAACAATTGCTAATTCTTTATAACAAGTTGGAATCTTATTAGCATTCTCTTGCCTTGATATTTTACCTTTTGATGAACTTGTTAGTAATAGTTTGTAATTTGAATAATGGTAGTAACAGGCAACCTTGTTGTCATCCACAAATACATGGGTACTCCTGCTTCTTGCTGGCCAGTTGTGATGGTATTTTGGGGTTGTCTTCAGCCAAAAACACAGCAACATTGGAGTTCGTTTGTGCACTTGGTGTGTACAGTATGTTGTGTAGTTGTTGGTGCGCAATGTTGGTGATGGTTTCGCGGCAAGTGCAGAAGGCTATGCAGTTGGTTTGTGTAGCTGCAACGTTGCTTCGTAAGTTTGTCTTTGCTCTTAAGTTTATTTTGTTATTGGCATTTTGGTGTGTGCAATTAGGGTGTGAATGTGAAGTTAGGGTGTGCAGTTTAGATGTTGGGAAATTATTAGTGATTAGGGAAGATTGATGGAAATGGTTTTGTGTAGATTGTAAGTTAGCGTTTAGCTGATATGTATTATAAATGCTTTTGTTTAGGCTTATGATTATGACTTATATTGTGTTTATTTTTTCTTCTGATCTTCAAAGTTAACCGACTCTTTATAAGTTTGCTTCCATTGGTCTTTTACTACTTTTTTTGTTCTTTATTCTTTGTTGCTGGCTCATCACATGTTTTTTTCCCTTAATATTTTTGATTAATTAGCTTAAGGAAATATGTGATGCCAATTTGTCAACAACAAACATGTTAGACACACTTGTTTTACACATAACAAACATGCCCAACTTCTCTATGAACTGTTTTTTTGATCATGTTGTCGTGTTGTTGTAGTTTTCGTCGCTGCAGTCATTATGTTTCTGTTGCTACTATCTGGTATTGTTGTGTCTTGTTGTTGTCGATGTGTTACAGTTGCATGTTGTGGTCGTTACTATCAATGCTAACGTTTTGCTGCTGTTGTTGATGTCGCTTGCTATTCATTGTGTTGTTGTCGCTGCTATTGTTGTCGTGTGCTACTCTGCAGTCATTATGATATGACTTATATGTAAGCTGTTGATGTTAAGATCAAATTGTTTAGATGGATTCAGCTTTGTGATTCTGTTTGTGATACCATTCTTGCCATATGCTCAGCGCATGCGATGGCCATTCTCAAATCTAATGGGCTTAATATATTGCACTTAATGTCAATGTCAAATAATTCATTCAGAAAACCAGTTTATGCTTCAATTGACTTGTACTTTAAAAAATTTCTTTTCGTTGCTTCTTGAATGGAAAACATGTATTTGTTTAGGCTTGGAGTGTTTTATTCGACTTTTGAAATGTTTATATGCATCTTCCCTAATGATATTGAATATTGTGATAGTCAAGCTTTTTGCTTGTCTTCTGTTTGTAGGTCAAGCCAAGTTGACTTTCATAATCAACATTTTACCTCAATCTCAGTAAGTTTTACTCTATTAATTGGTCTAGATATTTTTTGTGTTCTTGTGCTGTATTATGGTAAAATATTGATTTAGAAAGTATATAGTTATTAGAATATTCTTGTTTTTGAAAACAGGAATGTGAGCATAGTATGCATGACAACGTCAATTGAATCGAAATAGCTAGACGCTCTACGTACAACATTATTAGAAGTCAAATCATATACTTAAATATCATCGATCATCCAAAGTGCAGAAATATTTGTTTTAGTATTTATTGTATGTATTAGTTAGTATTTATACAATTTAATTCTTGAATAGGATTCCTTTAGTTTGTTTGAAAGTTGTAGTATTTATACAATTTTGATATATTCTTGATGTTTAAATTATTTCTTAATTTTTAATTTGGTTGTTTTTATGTTATATTATTGGTGAAATAAAAAGAACTTTGTTTGAATTAAGTGTCACAAATTGTAAATACTGACGTCAATAAGTGTCACAATATTGCAGATAGTGACACTGTAGTGTGTCGCAAAAAACATTTAGTAATGCAAAAATGCATCGGTAATAGAAATAATGACGGGATTATGAATGCAAAACATGATACAAGGGCTTATAGCGACGCTTGTAAGCGTCGTAAGAGACAAACAGTGACGCCATATAGCGTCGTAAAATGACAAACATTGACGCAAATAACGATACTATAAGTGTCGCTAATTGACATAGTGACATTCAAAAGCGCCGTAAAATATTATTTTGACATTAAAAAATTAGCGCAAAATGACATAGTGACATTCAAAAGCGCCGTAAAATATTACTTTGACATTAAAAAATTAGCGCAAAATGACATAGTGACGTGAAAAAGCGTCGCAAGTGTAGATTTTGACACTACAAGTGTCGCCAAAAGGAACAAAAAGTGACAATTAAAAGCGTCTTAATTCGTGAGAATTGTGATGCTTTTTGAAGTGTCGGTAAATAGCGATATTGAAAATACCGACGCTTTTTGGAAGCGTCGCAAACCTATATTGCGACGCTTTTAAGCGTCGCAAAAGGTAAAAGAAGACGTCACAAAATGCATTGTTTTCTTGTAGTGAGTTCTCATAGGTTAATTACATAGGTTTTATATAGTAGATAATTTGCTAATATATCGATTATTTGGCCCCTCTAATTTAAAATTCTGACTTTGCCTCTAAGTGGGACAAGGGTGGTGGTAGTATCTTGTTTAGGTGGCCCGGTGGTGAGTGGTGAATGGTTGGTTATTTATGGTTGTTTAAGGGTAGACAGTGGCTTGGGTGGCTAGGTGGTGGGTTATGGAGTTGTGGATTGTTAAGTTTTTTTGAATTAGTTTGTTAATTTGTTAATTTGTTGGTTAATTTGTTAAGTAGGAGTATCATTCTTAGATGAATAATAAGTTAGTTAAATAATTAGTTTGTTTAAACATGTTAAATATAATTTATTGGTTATTTTTTTGAATTGTTATTATTAATTACTAATTATTATTTTCTTGTCAACTACTCCCTCCGTTCCTTTTTGATGTTCCTATTTGGGTTTTTCACCAAGATTAAGAAAAATGAAATCTTTGGTGGTAGGGGTATTATTTTAATTATATAGTAGTAGGAAGTAATGATTGTATTGGAAGTATGAGAGAAAAAATAATTAAATAATAGTGTAATGTAATGATTGTATTGGAAGTATGAGAGAGAAAATAATTAAATAGTAGTGTGAAGTAAGGAAAATGGGGATTTAAGGGGTAAAAGTGGGATGAAAACTTTCCTAAAATGGAAAGTATTCTAAAGTGGAAAAACTTATGGAACTACCCGTTTTAGTAAGGTGGAAAAACAAAAAGGAACGGAGGGAGTATAATATATACTTTTTTTTTTGCAAAATTATAATATATACTTAGTTATATATTTAGTTAATTTGTGAGTTATAATTTAATTACTTAGGTAAATAATTGTTAGTTTTGGAATCGTTAGTTGTTTTTTTACTGAGGGATATTGAAATAAGTAGTTGTGGTTACTTATTTACTTAAGCAGCTTAAAAAAATAAAAAATAAGTAGTTGTGGTAGAAAATAGATTATAATATTTAATGTTGCGTGTATATTCAACTAGTATTATAATTTTATGTATAATTTATAGAGAAAATTATGCTTAACTTTTTTTAGTCTTTAGATTACCTTAAATTAATTTGTTTTATTTTTGATTTCGTATGAAATAGTGGGTAGGATATTGAATAAAGGTAGAGATGGGCAAGGGTCCGAGACCTACGGGGACCCTATTAGATCCTTCCCTTTTATAAATATTTTTTTGGACCCTAAGGATGTGAGTCCAAAAAATATTATAAGGGTTCGGGTCCGGGTCCCGGGAGACCCATACTTGACCCTTGGACCCTTTATATTTTTTATTTTAATTTTTTTGTGTTGAAGAGCATATTTTGTAATACTAATGTACTATCATCTCCAGCGCCTTTTATTTCCATCTTCTCTCCTTTTAATTTTCCCATAGAAAGAATTCTAGGGTTTTATCAATTTTCCCTCTCTTAAATTTCATCATTCAGGTATTTGGATTTTCTCTTAACTTCAATTTTTTGTTCTTTATAATCTGTCCGAAGAAGCTTGTGATTCCAATGTAAGATATATATTGTGAAGCTTTTTAATGAAGTAATACAATTTTTCAGAAGGAAATAATGATACAATTTTGAGCCATATACTACTTTGATTATTTTCTCGCATTGTTCAAAACAAATTGATGAAGATTGGTTTGATTGTAAAGATGATGTTAGATTCTAGTTCTGAAGAACAGAGTAAGAAGCTTTGTGGTGATAGATTTGTTTTTTTTTCTAAATTGCTGTTAATTGGTTAGGAGTGGAAGTATAATCTTTGTTAATGGTGATTTGCCATTGTTGGGAATTAGGCTTATTTTGAACTTATATCACCTTTGTTTTAGAATGTCTTTTACTTGATTCATATGGTGAATCTAACTAGGCAGACCATTTAGAAAAGAAAACTAAGGCTTATTTTCTAAACTTGCAAACCATTTTTCATCCTGAATTAAATAGATGAATTGAGATTTTAGGGGCCTAGACCATAAGAGTCTAATAAGGGTCCAGATTAGGATCTATATTAGGCTCTGTTTTTTCACAAATTCTTGCTATAGACCCCATTTTTACAAAATAAGCAACTGATTAGTCATCACCCTTATTTTTAAATTTAAAATCATTGGGCTGGGCTGTTGGGAGCGCCGTCTTTGCCATAGACGGTTTCTCAGGAGACATTCTGCTATTTTTTAGACCCTTCAATCTCACTCAAGAAAATAAACTTTTTAAGGTATGGTTCTAGACCCTAAGAGTCCGAATTCTGGGTTAGGGTCTAATTTTTTAGACCCTTACAATCAGGGTTCGGGTCTAGACCCTATCCTAAAATTAGGGTTCGAGTCCAAGTAGTTTTCAGACTCGACCCATACCCTTAAATGCCCATCCCTAAATAAAGAACTAGTCATCCTTTAAAGCTTACGATAATCCTATGGCAGGAGAATCAGGTTCTCTTTAGTTCTAATTTCCCCTAGTTAACCTCCTCCAAAGATGGGTGTGCATTTCTTTGACAGTTATGCCCCTCTTGGGGATGAAGTCACTTCATGACTCTTGAAAGCAATCTTATCCTTAATACATTAGGAAAGTATAGGTTGTTCGTAGGGTATTTAGTCTCATAAAAAGTAAGAATTGATTCATAAAAAACTTTTATATTTTTCAGCATTAGGACAATGAATATAATTAGCATCAACTTTATAAAAATGAATTAAATCTTTGTTGTAATTTGATGCACTATCAAGCATGAAATATGTGGAATTTCATTATTTGTTTTTACACCTTTAAAGCTTTAAAAGCCTACATGGTCAATAAAACTCAAGAACCGTTCTTTTCTAACTTGTGATCTCATATAATATCTCAAACTTTTTCATTAGTGGAAAAATACACATATGCTGCGGTTTTTTAGCCATTATATGCTGTGGTTTTGACCCTAAGCATTAGTGATGATAGCAGATGACCTATTTTAAATGTTACAGTTTTAAACCGCAGCAAAAAAAATTATATGCTGCGATTTTTAGGGTGAGCCGCAGCATATAGTGTATTTTTTGATTTTTCAAAAACAAACTATATGCTGCGGTTCTATGGAAGCCCACAACATATAGTGTACTTTATGAAAAATCAAGAATACGTACTATATGTTGCGGGCTTTTATAAAACCGCAACATATATTATTTATTATTTTTTTTTTCGTTTTATAAATAATTACCAATGCAAATGTATTAAACAATAATCACACCTATAATCACTAACTAATATATACAATCTCGATAAATAATACGTAATAAACAATCATATCATATCATACTATTCTATAATTTTGCTGCAAAATGACACATGGCAGCCTCACAGCCATCTGCCAAATGCAGCAGGATTATTGGTCCTTTAATAGTAAAGCTTTTTATTTCTACAAATACAATAATTTCAAAAAATTTCAAAAATTATTTTACATTAATACAATAGTTATACGATTACACATAAAAAACCTTCCGAAAATATTTAGTAAGAAAATAATATTATTTTCCTATATAATTACATTTATTACATGCAAATTCAATAGAAGTAATAAAATACTCAACATCACAAATACAAAGCTTTTAGTTTCTTTAATACAATAATTATAACATCGCAGATTAAAATACAGATATGGGAAAAAATAAACCTTTCGAAAATATATTAGTAAAAAATATTACTATTTACCTTTTTTATTGCATTTACAAGCAGATTCAATAGCTGTGTATAAATAATGTACATTACAAATAAAAATAGTCAAAAATTAATTAATTTCCTATAATAAAACAACACAGGATCACAATACTTTCCTTTTATGCTAAATACAATATTTAATGCAATATATTCAAAATAATTGCAATAATAATATTCCAGTCAAATTGGACAAACTAATCAAGCTAATTGCAGTATAATATTCCAGTCAAATTGGACAACATTCTGCAATAATAAAAATAAGAATTATATATTGTATATTTTCAGAATGTTATTGATTAGTTGACCTAATTTTTAGGCTAATGTACACAAAATCTGTCTCAAACTGAAAACCTATATCAAGCCCATTTAAGGTTATACTGATCTAATATCCATTATATATACAAGGTCATTCCTCTTTAATAACAACATATAACACTTCTTTTCTTCTTATTATTCTATATTAGACGGCAAACAAAGAAGCCGTATGAGTATTTATTATCTAAACAAAATTACGAGTGATATAGGTATTTGGAGAATAAAAGCTAAACTAACCCACATGTGGGAATATTTAGAACAAGGAGTTTGATTTGGTCATGCAAAATTATTATTAATCTTGAATATGTTTCTATATTATTAAACAAAGTAATTTTGTATTAATTTACAGGGAAATAAAATCATGGCATCAATTGGAAAGATTGCTCTTCGAACATATTCAAAATTATAAGTTAGGAGAGTCTTATTTTTTAACAATGTAAGGGGTAGGTTTACTCGAAGGTGATTATAAGCCAACAACACATGAGTGTAAATTATTTTTTTACAAAACAACAATAATTCAAAAAATTCCAAGGATTACCTTCACACCTACAGATAATTCTAAAATCCCAGTTGCTATTTAAAGAAGACGATTTCCCGTGTCATTGTGTTTTACGATGGCAATTAATAATAGTTAAGGCAGTCGCTATCCTATGTTGGATTGTTTCTATATAAGCCTGTTTTTAGTCATGGAGAATTTTACGTTGTAGTTTCTAGAGTGACTAGCAGGAAAGGATGTAAATTTTAATATGTGATAAGGATGGTGAATTATGTCATAGGACAAAAAATAATGTATTTAAAGAGGTATTTCAAAACCTATAAGTTATTATTTTAAATAAGCTTTTTTATATAATGAACTTTTTTAATCAGTTACTTAATCATTTATTGAATAATTATGTTATAAACAATTTATATATATAATTGCATTTAATTTTAATTGTTGTAGTTTCATAGTGACAATATACAATTGCACAATAATTTAAAAGTTATATTTCACATAAAAAAATCCATTCTACAAAACTCTGTGCGATGCCCGGGTTTTATACTAGTACATATATAATTTAGTTGTGTATTATGTATATATACAATATGCAAAAGTCTTAAATCTAAACTACGTACATAAACTAGCAAGATATATGACAATCTTCTCTTTCAATTCGCGCATTTCCGTATCTCTCAAAGTGCGTGTTTCCCTTGGAGTATCGTATAAAACCTATAAAATTATATGAAATAATTAAAAAGTTTATATAATACCATATATAATTAGATTTTACCAATAGTAAATATATAATATTATAATTTAAGAACATAACAAATACTTACGGCAACAATATTTTTGACTCCAACGTTCTTTACGGCTTGTATGAGGTCATCCATATATTTGAGAGTGTAGTAGCCGCAATTAACGTTATTATCTTTTCGAAATCACTAAGAAAAAATATATGTTAGTGCCAAAAACGCAACTTATCACGTAATACTATTGTTTTTGATTCTAATGAGTTCAATACTATAATATATACCGAATAGTATTGTGTGCCAAATTGCGTGCAAAAGAAACCAAGTTTGAGCTACTTTATGCGCGAAAGTGCCAATAACGCTTCAAAACCCTTAAATCGCAATTTAACACGTAATTCTAAGCATATGACTATTACTTTCATTTTTGACCATTTCAACACAATAATATATACCAAATAGTGATGTGTGTCAAGTTTCATGCAAAACAAACCAAGTTTGAACTACTTTATGCGCGAAAGTGCCAAAAACACTTAAAAACCCTTAAGATTCGCAACTTAAAACAAAGGGGTGTACACGGTCCGGTTTGGTCTGGTATGACCAAACCAAAAATTCTGATCTGGAAATTTCCAGACCGGACCAGGTCGTTTAAAATGTCAGACCGGACCGAACCAAACCGTTCTACAACGGTTTGGTCTGGTCTGGTCTCCGATTTTTTTTTTCAAATTAATATATGTTCTATGAAAATATTTCGCACCTACAAAAACTAAATAAAATAATTTGTAATTAGTTGATTTCATCAACATTATTCAAGTATATTTTATTAATTTACTATATAAAATAATTACATCTCAAAATAACTAGGTAGAAACCCGTTTCTTTTTTTTTAAATATGGTTTTTGGTCAAAGTACGGTTTACGGTCTGGTTTGGTCTGAAAAATAAAAAATTGGGACCAGACCGTAAACCGTAATTATTTTTTAAAAAACAGACCAGTTAGACCGTAGACCAAATCAAATACTTAAATTACGGTTTGGTCCGGTTTGGTTACGGTTTAGACCAAACTTTGTTCAGCCTTACTTAAAACGTGATTTCAAGCATATGCCTATTATTTTCGATTCTAACCATTTCAACACAATCAAAATTAGTATAAAAAACTATGTCCTAAAACACAATGAAGTTTGAACAACTTAAAATTAGCTTTAATTAAAAAATTAAACCTTAAGAAGAACAAGAACTAATTAGCCCAAATTTTCATGGGTTGAGTGATGAATAAAACAACAGAGTTTCTTGTGGATTGAACAAGAACGAACAAGAAATTGGAAACAACAGTGGGTTGAAGAAGAACGAACACGAAAAATCAAAACAACAATTTCGTGTGGTTTGAAGAAGCAGATCGATGGGTTTTTTTTGTGTGGGTTGAAGAAGCAAGCGGGTGTTTAAGCTTGAACAAGAATGAAGCTTGAAGAATGATGATGAACAAGAAGCAATAATACAACATTTTTTCTTGAACAAAAAGCAGCGGAGTGTGGGTTGAAGAAGCAATTTTTCGTTTGGACAATACAATAGTGAGTATTCGTATATGGAGGGTTGAGGGTTTTGTGAAAATGGAACGTTAATAGGCGGGTTTTATTTTTTACAACAACTTATTTGCTGCGGGCTAAGCTGAAACGCAATATATATAAGGGTTTATTTGCTGCGGGCATTGCAGTATATATATATATACATTTTTCATTTTTTTTAACACTATATGCTGCAGGCACGCAAATACCGCAACATTTGATCTACTTTTTTTTTAATTTTTTCTGCTATTTAAATGTTGCGTTTAATAAAAACCGCAATAAATAACTCGAATTAGATACCTTTTTTTCACTAGTGTCTCTCACCTTAATTACAACATCATTTATTTCTTTCAACCCATCTTGAAGAACTAATTTCATGATATGTGTACAACACACCTCAAATGAAAATATTCTCAATGACATAACAATTCAAGTTAACCCTTAAGACATTCAGCAAACACATCATTTGAAGTCGTGTTATCAAGAGTAATGCTATAAACTTTTACAAAATACCCTATTTGCTGAGTATAGCAGTAGTCCATAGCAACTGAAAATATGCAACACAACAGCAAGAGTTTTTGGTTTTCAAGCAAAAGATATAGAAGCAGCTCAACAATAAGTGTTTAGTATTATAACAAGCACATAGGTCAAGCAATGAGGGGGCAACACATGTCTTTTATATGGAGCAGCATATGTACACCTATTCAAGATCCCATCTTACACGTGCCTCATTTAAGAAACTGACATCACAATATTTGTTAGTTAGTTATCAGTTTGTTATAACAAATTGACTTTTTGTATTCTCTAACACTATGTTTGGATAGCAAATTAGGAGAGAAAAGAAAGGAAAGGAAGGGATGGAAAGGGAGGGGAAGGAAAGGAAGGGGAAAGAACGGAATTTCATTTTCCTTCCAAATCTTTCCTCTTATGGAGAGTATTAGTGTATATTGTGTATTTATCCATAAGGGCACTCGTGTAATTATGTATGGTTAGCTCTAGGGTTTTGTGTGTATATATATTCATCAATTGATTAATGAAAAGGCAAGAATCATTTCCCACATGGTATCAGGCTAGTATTTTCCCAAACAACCGTTTTCTTTGTTTTACTCTTCCTCTCTCCTGGCCCCACCCTTCTGCTTTCATGTTGTTATATGTGGATGATATTGTGTTAACTGCTTCCTCTGATTCTTTACGTCAATCCATTATCTCTCTCTTGGCATCAGAATTTGCTATGAAAGATTTGGGATCGTTACATTACTTTCTTGGCATTGTTGTTACCCGTAACACTGGTAGTTTGTTTTTGTCTCAAAGGCAATATGCGTCTGATATTATTAGTCGAGCGGGTATGACTGCATGCAAACCCTGCCTCACTCCGGTGGATACGTCTAGTAAACTTGGCTCATGTACCAGTCCGCCTGTTGCCAATCCCACCTTCTATCGAAGCCTTGCTGGAGCTCTTCGGTACCTTACATTTACTAGACCTGATATTTCTTATGCTGTTCAGCAAATTTGCTTACATATGCATGACCCTCGTGAGTCACACTTTCATACACTAAAGCGCATTATCAGATATGTTCAAGGTACCTTAGAGTTGGGTCTCCATCTTTCTGCCTCTTCTTCTTCATCCCTGGTATGCTACACTGATGCTGACTGGGCTGGTTGTTCTGATACACGTAGATCGACGTCTGGGTATTGTGTTTTCTATGGTGATAACCTAATCTCGTGGTCTGCCAAACGTCAATCTACGTTGTCCCGATCTAGTACTGAGGCTGAATATCGGGCCATCGCCAATGTGGTAGCTGAAACGTGTTGGCTGCGAAATTTACTCCTAGAGCTTCGTTGCCCCCCTCCGAAGGCCACCTTGGTGTACTGTGATAATGTGAGTACTATTTATCTGTCTGGCAACCCCGTTCAACACCAAAGAACGAAACATATTGAGATCGATATACACTTTGTTCGTGAGAAGGTGGCACGCGGGCATGTTCGTATTCTCCATATACCTTCTCGTTTCAATATTGCCGACATATTCACCAAGGGTCTTCCTCGTGTCCTGTTTACTGAATTTCGTTACAATCTTAGCGTACGTTCACCTCCCGCCTCGATTGAGGGGGTGTATTAGTGTATATATTGTGTATTTATCCATAAGGGCACTCGTGTAATTATGTATGGTTAGCTTTAGGGTTTTGTGTGTATATATATTCATCAATTGATTAATGAAAAGGCAAGAATCATTTCCCACAGAGAGATTAGGATGTTAACAAAATGAAGAGACTTAATCCCTCCAAATCTCTTCCCTCCAAATCCTCTCCCTCCATTTTTGCTATCCAAACAAGAGATTCTCCATCCCTTCAAATCCTTTTTTTTCTTTTCCCTCCATTTCCCTCAATCCAAACAAGGCCTTAATTTCAACTCTTATCTTTTATATATAAAGGATCAATGTGAAGGCCTCTAGTGCAATAAGATAATTTCATCTTTTTTCTCATCTTCTATATTTTCCTTTTGTACTTCTTGCAACTTTTGACACTATTCTTTCAGCAAAGGACACACATGATCAAACCCATGTATAAGGGGGTAGGCATGTTCAACAATTTAATGTGCGTGATGCATCCATTTGAAATTATTAAGATCCAACAATTAGAAATAAGGGAGATTTATTCAAAAAAAAAATTTAAGGGAGATTCTACTACTAAATGAACCCAACAAAAATTTCAGATTTTCCTTCTCCCTATCAAACATAATAACAACATGTGACTTACAAGTATTAAGCGAAATTGTTTGGTCGTAGGATTCAAATAACTAAACATTTTTGTAATCCTTTCATACTCAACAAATTAAATAGGAAGAACATATCTTACTAGTGCAAGAGCTAAAAGTTCACGAAACAAAGAACCATCAAATTGAACAATATCTTGAAATTTCCTCATTTTGCAATTCCATGCCATTTATAAAAAGGACACTCCCAATATCCCGCATATGGCAGGTTTGGTGCGTTTTCTTTTTTTTTTCTTGAAAGATACAGACAAATCATACCCGTTCCCCCAAACTTGGAGTAAAGAGAGATGTACGCGGGTCAAACCCCAAACCTTCTACCTCACATACAGATGCTCTATCCATGCCATTTATCTTATTATCATCTCTAAAATATTTTCCATACTTCTTACATTTACACAACAAACTTTCATCTTTATCAGTTTCATGCATTCACAAAATTAAAGTTCACCCACATACAGTGACGTTAAAAATTCTTACTATAAGGGAACGATTTGATAGCTTTGTTTTAGGATCCTTCTAATTAAATGTGTCACTACCCTTAACCTCCACAAGATCATCTTACGGAACATGAACATGTCTGGGCTCTATGAAATCCATTACCTAAGAAGAAAATCATTAAACATTCTAAAAAAAAATACTACATCCTATTCTACGTAAGTGTCCCATTTAACTTTTAGTACTATTCATCAATCATTCTTAAGTTGTATTGTGTTCTTAATATATACGATATACTCATGTTAAATTTTTTTTATTCGTTTCAATACAAATTAATATCAACTCATTATTATTTTTAATTATACACAATTAAAGATTTCATAATAGAAATAATACATTGGCAAATATTGTTGTTGATATGCCTCGAACTCAGGATCACGGAGGTAGCGGCCCACGAAGAAGCGCACAGCTCGCGAAATAAAACAGAAAGTTTCTGTTTTGGAGTTTTCACATGTCGCGGCTCGCGACTAGGTGTACGGCCTGCGAGTTTCTGAGCATTTTTTCCGGATCTCGTTTTTCCGCATGTTCTTGACGGTTATTTTTATTTCTTGGGTGGTTACTTTGTAATGTTAAACCTAATTTCTTATTATTTAGTGGTATACTATATAAAGACCTCTTGTAATTAGAATTAGGTATGCATGAAACACAAAGTGAGGAAAACTAAGAGAGAAAAAGCTTGGAGAGTCATTGTTGTGATGTCTCGTATTCATCTTGTAATCTCCCAGTTTATAGTGAAAGTTTATTCTCGGTGCCGGTGGACGTAGCTATCACATTGATAGTGAACCACGTTAAATTTCTTGTGTCTTTCTTATTGTTTGCTTTGAATCTTTATTGCTTTCCATTATTGTTTTACGACCTTAGCTTCCGCTGTCGCACAACAATTGGTATCAGAGCTCAGGTTTAATCCTAGGAAGAGTTTTTTTTTGAGAAACAATGGTAGGAGATTCTACAATAAAACTTGAGAAATTTAATGGGAAGAATAACTTTGGGCTATGGCAGATTAAGATGAAGGCGTTATTAAAGCAGTTGCAGATTTGGCGTCCGTTGATCCCGAAGAGTGCGGCGTCGACATCGGGATCTGGAGACGGATAGACTGATGAACAATTAGTAGTGATGGAAGAGAAGGCTCATTCTACCATCTTACTAAGTCTTGATGATCATATCATCACGGAGGTTGCTGATCAGGAGACGGTCGCAGAATTATGGTTAAAATTGGAGTCGTTATACATGACGAAATCTTTAACCAACAAATTGTTACCGAAACAGCGGTTATTTAGCCTCAGGATGCAGTCAGGTACTCCATTAAGAAATCATCTTAATTCTATTTAATTGGATTTGCGTAATTTAGATGTTAAGATAGATGATGAGGATGCAGCTTTAATATTGCTTGTTTCTCTACCGAATAGTTATGGAAACTTTGTGGAGTCTTTTGTGGTCGGCAAAGACTCGTTGACCCTAGAGGAAGTGAAGGCAGCACTTTATACTAGGGAGTTGCGTCAAAAAGCGACGGGTGATAATAATGATTATGGCAGTGGGTTAGTTGTTAGGTCGGGTAAAAATTCTAGAAAGAAAAATGGGTCTAACAACAGTAACGGTGCTAGTACAGATGGGTCTAGCAACACTAGGAACATAATTTGTTATCACTGTAGGGAACCAGAACATTTTAGGTCTAAATGTCCGGAATTAAAGAATAAATCTCAGGCCACAGTAGTCGAAAGTAAACAGAATAAGAGCTATGATTCGGAGGAAGACCTAGCATTGATTAGTTGTGTGGAGTCTAATGATTTGTTTGATAGTTGGGTTCTTGATTCTGGTAGTTCGTTCCATATGAGTCCTCGTCGGGATTGGTTTGATACTTATGAGTCTTGTTTTGGGGGTTCGGTAACGATTGCTAACGGTACTCCATGTAAAGTAATAGGTATTGGTTCCATGAGACTTCGGACTAGAGATGGGAGAAGGGTTACTTTGACTAAGGTGAGGCATGTTCCTGCATTGGGGAAGAACTTGATATCGCTTGGGACCTTAGATGATTTGGGGTTCAAGGGTGAGTTTAGAAATGGGGAAGTGAGTGTCTTTAAGGGTTCGAATTTGATACTTAAGGGTGTCAAGGTGAAGTCCCTGTATGTCTTTCAGGGCGTTACGCTGCTTAGTTCTACTGTTAGTGCTTCTACTAGTCACCAAGAGATGACCGTTTATGATAGGCATGGTCATATGGGTGAGAGTAGAGGGCTGGAATTGTCCATTGGGAATCGTCTTACATGTGTCAAGGATGCCTACCTTGAGGAAAACAAGCATTGGGTGTTTGGGTTTAAACACGGGTGTGAGCTTAGCATTAAAGCTCATGATCACTTGTATGGTAAGATGGTTAGTTGGCTACATTTGGATAGTTCATTTTGTGGATTTGTTATGTTCTGTGTTTTAGGTATTTTGTGGCATCATACCTATGGGATAACACCATTGCAGAACGGTGTTACAGAAATAGCGAATCGGATCTTGTTAGGGAGAGTCTTATGCATGCTCTCTAGTACTTGGTTGTTGAGTAGATACTGGATTAGTTTGTTTGATCGGGGTTTACACACGGGATTAGAGGTGACCAGTATGTGTGTGGTGTGGCTCAGTTGGGTATCGTGCTATCTCATATTTGGAGTCTTGTTAAGGCTTTGGTGTGTTGTGGTGTATTTTGCAGCTGCTGGTTATAGCAATAGTGATACCGAGTTTGAGGTGGAGTATGAGGTTAACCCCTCATCCATTTCTGTTCGACCTTGGATCGATGGTGTTGATGCTACCCCAGGTATCTCTCTGATTGTTGTTTTGGTTGCTATAAGTGTGGTGGGTGATGCATTGAACCTTGTGGGATTGGCAAGGTTGGTAGCCGGTTTTGTGGAGTCACTTGGACCTCCAACTTATGAGCATGTTGTAGAGTATAGTGAGCGGGCGTAGTGGTTTGCTATGACTTTACGAGTGTGGGAACTGTTGTATAGGCTGGTAGTGTTACTTAGCTCAATTATATCACTTCATTTTGAGGCTAAGCCGGTCTACATGTCTAGAGTTATGGTTCGGTGTTTGAAGTATGCTATGATGTGTACTTGTTTTGCGCATGCTAGAAGTGTCATTTGCAGGTTTGTGACTCAACTTGGGTGGGGGCACTGGCAGGTAGAGATTTGTTCTCTCTACGGTTTTCTTGGATCAGCTGTTGTGTTTCTTATGTACGGGAATGATGTTAGGTGCTTAGTTACATCGGTTGAAGCTTGGGTTGTGTTCGCTGAGTTTGATTGTATCTTGGTCTCGGTGATGGTTCTTTGTGATCAACCATGGTTAGCTTTTGTGTACTACAATTGTGTGTTTGGTGATCAAGTACTTGATGTTCGGAAAAAGCACAGTGTGGTCAGATTTCATTCGGAATGCACGTACATGAAGATAGAGGTAAAGAAGGTAGGATGTTCTGACAGTCCTGGTAGATTCTTTACTATGCTGGTTCCATTGGCATAGGCCCTTAGGGGCGGTGTGAGGGAGCTCACAGGTGGAGGTGTGCACAACCTCAAGGTGGAGCTTGCCTCGTGGACTCGTGATGCAGGTGGAGCATTAGGAGTGACTTGTGATGCTAGTTGAGCATTATGAGTGGTTATACTTGGAAACGAGTATGTGATGGGTCTTGGTTGAAGACTTATCGGGATGGGTCTTAGTAGGAGACTTATCGGGATGTATGGCTTGTGCTTGAGCTTTGCATCGGTTTTGGCTTGAGAATGGTTTTGTTCACTATGGTTTGATGAGGTAGTGGTTGACTACGAGTTCTCGTCAAGGTGGAGAATTTTGTTGATATGCCTCGAACTCAGGATCACGGAGGTCGCGGCCCGCGAAGAAGCGCACAGCTCGCGAAATAAAACAGAAAGTTTCTGTTTTGGAGTTTTCACATATCGCGGCTCGCGACTAGGTGTACGGCCCGCGAGTTTCTGGGCATTTTTTTCGGATCTCGTTTTTCCGCATGTTCTTGACGGTTATTTTTATTTCTTGGGTGGTTACTTTGTAATGTTAAACCTAATTTCTTATTATTTAGTGGTATACTATATAAAGACCTCTTGTAATTAGAATTAGGTATGCATGAAACACAAAGTGAGGAAAACTAAGAGAGAAAAAGCTTGGAGAGTCATTGTTGTGATGTCTCGTATTCATCTTGTAATCTCCCAGTTTATAGTGAAAGTTTATTCTCGGTGCCGGTGGACGTAGCTATCACATTGATAGTGAACCACGTTAAATTTCTTGTGTCTTTTCTTATTGTTTGCTTTAAATCTTTATTGCTTTCCATTATTGTTTTACGACCTTGGCTTCCGCTGTCGCACAACAAATATGCTAATCAAATGGGATATTTACGCTATATAGGAGGAAATAATAAAATATCACAAATTAGAAACATATATATAATAAAATCAAAAACTTGAACACATTAAAGTAAAAATTATAAATCCGAAAATTGTTGAGATCAGAAGTTTTCCGCCCATTAAGTTCTAATGCATTTTTTTTATTTAATTTCATTAATATCGAACACATATTTTCTTAAAAGTTTGTGGTTCATAACGAATTACTTGTGGGGTGCCTCTCTGTTCGACTCCGCGAGAGACTCGAGTGACTCGGTAGTCGACAGTAATCAACGCCACGTTTCCCATGAGCTACTAATTACTATTAGTCACTTGTCACTTGTTACTTGTCACTTATCAGTACTTACTAGGTAGGTAAAATTTTCCTACTTACATTTACGTTTTTTTTAGATTCTAATATATACTTAAAAGTCAAATATTTTGAATTGTAAGTTTTTAAAAAATATTATATAAAGTTGATATTTAGAAAATATACATTGAGATGAGTCTATCAAAGTCCACATGGATATATTTTTTCTTGTAGATCGATGAGAAATTGTAGTCAAAATTTGACACTAAAGTTCGTTAGTTCTATTTGAGAAGAACATATGTTGAAGTGCCCATGAGTTACCCATTTGTGAGTTGTCCCACATCGGAAAAAGAGAAGAGTATGCATCACTTTATATACTCAAGGAGAAAATCCTACTATTACCAATTGGTTTTAGTAGTGAACCTTCTTTGGGTTTATGAGTGGACTACTTCTCCTCCTTGTTTGGGTTGCCCAGGCCCATTTTCTAAATTCTATCAACATATGAAAATGAAGAGAGCATTAAGTAGTAGGAAAATTTTCTCAAAATAATCCCAACTATCACCCGTTAGCCGAAAATAATCTCAACTATCGATTATTTTTAAATAATTCTAACTTTCACTTGAATTTGTTCATGGCATATCCTATGACTTGGTTACCTGTGATACCAGCAGGGGCGAAGCCAAGATTTTGAATTAGGGGGGCCAAATTGTCGATATACTAAAAAACTTTTTTGGTATATAAAAACTAGAGGTGTTAGAATCAGACACGATGACTCGAAATTTACACGACTTTGTAACCGAATTATATTTGATTCGACTTTAAAAATTTACAGTTATGTAAAACAATATGGACACGAAATCTGATTTCAAGCCCACCCGAAACACCTAATTCGAATTCAACGATGACCAGAACGAATATCATTAGACACTAGTTAAGCTATAAAAATATTAAATCATATAGACTTAAATGAACTTGAATCATTGCAAACATTATATTTAATAATAAATAGAGTTGAAGCTTCCCTATAATTATTATTTTTGAAAAAACTAAGTGTTTTTGACTCTATATATTTGCCTAATAATTCTCCAAAAAAACACAATTAAAATTAAGATAGAAAAATATAAACATACACTAAAAATTATGAATGTTAAATTATAAAAAATAAATAGTAATGACATTATAGTATAAATCTATTAGTCTATAAAAAAATAATTGTTTTAATGAGATTTGATTCCTTAACCTTAGATTATAAATGTATTACTCCAACCATTAAGTTATAGTAATTTTTGTTATATTTTACTCTCTTTAAACAATATATATCATATTAGTGAGGGGGGCCAAAACCAAAATTACAAAGATTCACATTTTCGGCAAGGGGGTCGGGCCTCCGTCGGCCCCCCATGTGGCTTCGCCCTTGGATACCAGGTCACCTTGGCAAACAAAAAGGAAAATTAAATAAGAAAATTCCAAGGTCACCTATGACATATCCTATGGCTGGGTTGGGGTGAAAGAATGGGTGAATGGGAGGGCTTTGGGATTTTTCTATTTAATTTTCCTTTTTTTGTCTAGGTGACCTTCTATCTCGGGTAAACAAGTTATAGGGTTTGCCATGAACAAATTCAGGTGATAGTTGGAATTATTTAAAAATAATCGATAGTTGGGATTATATTCGGCTAACGGATGATAATTGAGATTATTTTGAGCAAATTTTCCTAAGTAGTATTCCATGAGTTTGACCCGAGTTTGACGCATAAAAGAATAGCTTTTAAGAACTCTTACACATTCTTGGTAATTATACTCTAAAAGGGCTTAAATAGAGTATTTTTCTTTAATATTAATTCTTACTAAAATGCTACCTTTTTTCTTATAATGTTGCACCATTTCAAATTGACATAAGTATTAAGAAAATAGTTAGCTGATAGCAAATTATCATTATGTTCTTAAATGATGACAAAAGTGTAAGAATTGATAAGATATCAAGTAGGAATAAAGTAGGGGTAAATAAAAATAATTTATATGTTTGAATGACAAATATAATACTCCCTCCAAGTCTTTTTTATTGTCACATTTGCATGAGCACGGTTATTAAGAGTTGTATGGGGTCCACTAAAAAGGTAATAGTTAGGGTATTTTAATTGTTTAAATTAATTGTAAAGGTGGTAGTTGGAGTATTGTAAGTAGTAAAAGTGAGGGTATTTTGGTCATTACTTGTGTGAACATGGAATATTTGAGTAAAAAAAATTGACAAAAAAGAAAATGTGACAATTGATATGAATTTGCCAAATAAGAAAATGTGACAATAAAAAAGACTTGGAGGGAGTAATATAACAACAATTGTGAAAAAGACGATGAAAAAATGAAAGTATAGCAAGCATTATGGTAGGAGAAAGTATAAAGATAAATTTAAATTGAGAGGATTACTCTGGGCTTCTTTTCTTAAAGTTGTTTCATTTGTTATTTCGACACCCTAAAAATCTTTCTACATGTATCACGGTTTTTGGATATAATTAAACTTATTTGTCTTTATTTTAATATCATATTAATATTTATGGCTGTCAAATATTTTTCACTAGCTTCACATTACCTTTTTAGATTGCTTATGCTCCTCACATGTTTTCAATTAACTTGTTTAATTAAACATTTTTTAATTGTTGTGGTCTCCATATTTTTTTCACAAATATTATTTTAATATTTTTTAAATGTTTATGGTCCTCACTTTTCCTTCATTTAATTTATTATTCAATAAAATAATGTATTCATCATTTAAAAGATTTTATTTTTCTTAATTCTCGTAAATATTTTTAATGAGAACAATTTCAAGGATTTTGCCTTAATTAATAAAGGGAGCAGAAATCTACATGTTAGATGTTGCCTTGATGTTATGCATATAGAGAAATATGCATGTAGTGTTATACTTAGAATGCTCATGAACATTTTGAATGAGATGAAGGATGTCCAAATTGTGCGAGATTACTTTGAATATAAGGGTTTATGATCAGAGTCAAAGACAAAGGTGGCAATAATAATGAAAAGGGCTAAGAAAATGTTACAAGAAAAAAAAGAAGATGAGTAAAGATGATGAAAAGAATTATTTGCCTTTAGCTTGCTATACAATCCAAAGAAGAAAAGCGTGTCTTTTATGAGTCTATGTATGACAATAAGGTTATATATGTTGGGGTACTCGTCCAACTTAAAAAGAATTGTGTTCATAAATAGTAAGGTTAATTTGAAAAGCATAAAATCTCATCATTGCCATATAAATATAAAGTGTTCTTATCGAATACAATCTTTGGATACTACCAAAACATGTTAATAGTGTGTTCTTCAACACAATATGTAAGCTCTTCAAGTCGATGTTCCTGGAGCTTTACCATTATTGTACTATTTGTACATGTATCGTATGGACCTCATCATGAATTCATAATTGTCAACTTATATCGTCATTATTGCATTTACACAATGACTTAAACTTTCCCCATACTCTATTATTCTTCATGTCATTTCCACCTTCGATAGTTATATTTAAAGACTCGACGAATTAAGTGGTCTTTAGAATAATTAAAATCATAACAAAAACAAATTGAATTAAACAGTGATTGTTTTTCAAATTTTATTTTAAACTAAAAATCATATACATACTTAATTACCATGCTTCTAATCAAGATCAATTGTAATGAAATTAAAATTTTAACCCAAAAAACAATTTCCCAATATATTGTTAACAAACACTAAATAGAGGATTGGCTTATTTATTTCCGTTATCTGACGTATAAGAACACATACCAAACACCAGTGAATGTTACCCATGAAAAAGAGTAATTTTACAAATACAAAACATGCTCACAAAAACTTAGTAAAACACAAAATCTTGACCACCCACCAAGAACATCATCAATATAATACTAAATATAGATGAAAAAATGAAAATAAACTAAAATGCAATACCCATGATCGAGTACAAAGCATAAAAACACCAAAATGAAAATAATTAACAAATGTCATTTAGAATACTTACAATTAAAACCAATGTTATGGGGCTTCAACCTAGCATGGCTAACCTTGTCTACTTATGTTATGAGCTAAAAATAACCATAATAAAATCTCAAAATGGTCTTAGACCAATTAAAAAACCCCATAGAAGAATAATAAACCAAAATATTATGAATAGTTTGGTCCAAAAAAGATACTAGTAAAACCTAAAAAATCCATTATTCCTTTAAATCTCCTAAAAGTTGTCACCTTATTAACACCAATTCCTAAAAATTTGCTCTTACAAATCCCTATAAATATCCCCTTAATTTGACACTCCACCTACTGCCTAATATTTTATTCAATGCATTACTCAGGCCCGTTCTTAAACCTTATGTGGCCTAGGGCGAGATTAAAAATAAGGACCCTTATATAAAAGAATAAAATAGAGTTTCTTATGTAGAAGATTAAAAACCCACCACTTGAATATAAAGCTTTAGATAGAAGAGAATGAGAGAAAAATTTAAAGTTTAAGAATGCTCTAATTCATCCCAATCTTCTAATTAGTTTGAAATATATTTTAAATTCTCTTGTTATTCAAATAAATATGGAATTTTCCTCTCTTTTTTCTTGATATTGTAAAGAGTATTTGAAGAGTTTTGCCATTTTTTCATGAAACCACCATAGGAGTTAGGAAATGCAAAAGTTTCCATTTAAGTTTGGAAGAAAATCCGTGTAAATCTTCTTGATTGATTGCATTTGTTAGACATTTATTATCTTTGTCATTCATATCCCATTCCCATATATTATAGCATTCTCATATTTATTTTTTTAATTTTTTAATATTTTAGTTTAAAGACTTAAAGCTATATAATTTTTAAAATATGGGGCCCGAAGCTTTTCCCCACCCGCCCTAGGCGAGATACGGCCCTGGCATTACTACTTATATGTCCACGTTAGATCATCTCTATCTTATTAGTAGTTAAATTTTCCTAAATTATAAGATGTTGTAACATCTTATTAGTTAAATTTAGTTTTATGCATATTGTATATGATAATTTAGTAAACATAATATAGTATGTAATTTGTTAGTTGATTCTTAAATCAAATGTATTTAAGAATGTAATGATGATTTTATCAATTAGTTTTAGTATACAAAAATCTAAAGATTTCATCATCAATCACTATGCATGGCTCAAAAAAGTAATAACACTTTCAAACCAATGAGGCAATAAATATATCATACGTGTGTATACAAGGTATAGTAACTTGAAGTGCAACAGATGGCATGACAGGTATCAAGAGTATATTATTTTTAAATAGTTATCTATACTATATACTAAATGCATTCTTCAATATGACACGTGTCGCTTTCATATTCATTGTTTTCCCTCCAAAATTTTTCATTTAGCTAATAAATTAGGTAAGTAGAATAATTAAACTTGAATGCCCTATTATTTAAATCAATTAACATTTCAAATGGCAATAAAAAATTAGACAATATGAAATCAATATACGTATGGTCAAAATATCATTCTATAAAAAAGGTAATAAAAAATTGGACAATGTATGATCAAATTCTTTTTTATATCTTCTTTGTTCTTTATTTATGTTATTTATGTTATATACATATATTGGTTTATATCATTCTATAAAAATGGCAATAAAAAATTGGACTACTCAAAATTTATGTTATTGATCCTTCTACAAGTTCATTTAAAATAATTCAAGCCCAAAGTTTAATTTTAGAGTTTTGAAATTTGAAAGAATTAATGTAATGCAAAGACTAATTTTTCTCACATATCAAATACTCCCTCCGTCCCACTTATATTGTCCACTTTGATGTGGACACGCAAAATAAGAAAGAGGTGGTAGTGGGGTATTTTAAGTGATTATAATAATTGAAAAAGTGGTAGTGGGGTATTTTAAGTGATTATAATAATTGAAAAGGTGGTAATGGGGTATTTTAAGTGATTATAATAATTGAAAAGGTGGTAGGTAGGGTATTTTAAATAATATAAGTTAGGGTAGTTGGGGGTATTTAGGTAAAAAGTCTTTGCTAAAAATAGAAAGTGAACAATTAAAGTGGAATGACCCAAAAAGGAAATGTGGACAATAAAAGTGGGACGGAGGGAGTATTATTTTCTCTATATTTATTATGTTTACCAAATATCAGAATAATTTAAAATATTTTTATTTATATTTAAAAGATCATTTAAATATTTTTTGATTATCCGTGCTTGGCACGGGATTCAAGCTAGTTATAGTTATAGTTATAGTTGAATGGTGCATACACAAACATATTAAATATCATACCCTATATTAATTTTATTGTATAGTAAAAAAAATTAGATTGAATAAGAGAGTGTCATGTGTAATTTTTTTATTGGCCAGCATTACCAGAATATTGATGGCAGGGATATTAATTGCATGATTTTCAATTCAGTCAAGTTTATTGTTTAAAAAAATAAAAATTTGGATTTATATTAATGGCATAAATATTAATGGCAGGAATATTAATTGCAGGATTTTCAATTCAGTCAATTTTATTCTTTTACAAAAATAAAACGTTAGATTCATAATAATGGCAGGAGTAATAATTGTAGGAATTTCAATTCAGATAATTTTATTCTTTTACGAAAATAATAAATTATGATTTATCTTAATGGCAGGAATATTAATTGAAGGAGTTTCAATTCAGTCAATTTTATAAGTTGACAAAAATAGAAATTGTCTTTCAATACAATGGCATGAACTACAATATAAATGCACCATTTGACCAACTTAATTATTTGCTAGTATTATTTCTCTTTTCTCAAACTTCAGTGTTGGATTACAATATATGTATGTAAATACGTTATTACGCACCTTCATTTTATATTTTCCGTTCGTCTAAAATTTCATTAAGATATAAACGTATTTAAAAATCCGTACATTGCACGGGGTTTCTATCCTAGTATAAGATAATTATTATAAATTTCAAGTTTTTATTTTTAGCTGAAATTGTTTTATGATTTGAAACTTAAAATTCAAGGATATAAAGATGTAAAGATTGGTTGTACACTTGTATGTAATGAAAGTTTAGAAAGACAAGGAGTCTCTTAAATAAACACCTAAGATTATCAGAATTAAAAATTGACTCGGAATTAATCATAGGTAGGATTGAAACGTAGGAAGGTATGATGCCACAATTTAACTTAAGTATATATGATCTATTTTTTAATACCTTGTCATAATAATTCCATGCAAAAGGTTAAAATTGTGATATAAAATTTCTTTAACTTAAGGAAGGGAATGGATAAAAAATATACTCCATATTATGTGTGTATGTGAATGAGATTATTAGTGAATAACGATGAATAAAAAAAACTTAATTATAATTGAGACTAAATTTGTTGGATCGTATGATCGAATTTTGTTCTTATCCTACCAAACTTTTAGTTTATAGAATTTAGATAGTTAAAATTGTATAAATATTCTGCATACTAATTTATGATCGTAAAATTTTACATCAATATTAATGTTACCTTTAATTTTGACAAATTACATACCATCGTAAAATTATTACATTGATTTAAATTAAGATTTTAATAGCAATATTAACACCTTTAATTATGACAAATAATAAACCACATATACTTTTGTTAATATGTAAAATTGTACATTAAAATTAAAATTTTAATAGCAATATCAATACCTTTAATCATATCATCGTATCATCATACAATACTATAAAAGTCTTGGAAAATTCCAAGTATCATCATTTAAAGAGACATGAAAATATTTATCAAATTTAGAATCTAATATTTTTGTTTAAGTTTGAAGCTAAATTAAGTAAAGTATTTGTATGATAAACTATAGCAATTCTATTTAGTTAACTTTAGGGCTAGCAAAAGTTGACCCAACCTGCTAACCCGACCTGAACCTAACCCGAAATAAGTGGGTTTGGGTTGAGACTTTTGACACAATTAATTAAATGGGTCGACCCAACCTGATCTGTTTATTTAATGGGTTAGGTTCAGGTCAAAATTATAAACCTGAAAAAAACCTGTATAACCCATTTAATTAAATTTCGAGTTAAATCAATAAGTATAAGCTAAACTTAGTTCATTTACTATTTTCTTATTTTTCATAGTAAAAAATAAACAACAAAAAAACATAATCTTAAAATTAAAGCCTAAAAAATTAGATTTAAACAACGTTAAAAACCTTAAAACGAAAACAAAAAAATTATAAACAGGTTAAATGGGTCAAAATCAGGTCAACCTGATCTGTTCCAGGTCAGGTCAAGGTTGTGATTTTCGACCCAATTTACTAAATGGGTTGGGTCTGGGTCAAGGGTTTTCTAACCTGTTTATATATGACCCGAACCCGAACCCGACCCAACCTTATCTGTTTGACAGGCCTAGTTAACTTAGAATTTAATATGTTCAATTGAATGAAAAAAAAAGTTATGTATCAGGTAAATAATTAAAATAAACATTAGTAATTATGTTTTGATTTAAAAAACCATGAATTTGGTAAATTTAAGAACGATAGTATACAATACTTACATTATTATTTGAAATTATTTTTATATATATGTCGCACTAACAAATTCGTACATTGCACGAGTTTCTATACTAGTTATAAATAATTGACCACGTACGTATATTCTTTCCAATTTGTTAGTTTAGTTGAAACAAGAAAGCTTTCATATTTACCAAATAATTATAAATGTTGATAGTATTGATCACTGCTAATCGAGTACTACAACATACGTAGGCACGTCACATTTTAAGGTGGAAAATAATCTTGAAATGATATCCTCCACATATAATCTGACTAAAAAATCAAAGCTGTATAGCTGGCGTAATTACTTGATTTGTTTCCTAATGAAATTTTCATATGATCAAATATTTACGAAAATTAAGAAAAATAAAATATTTTAAATAGTGAATATATTATGTTACTGCAAATAATGAACTTGATGGAAGAAAATTGAGAATCAAAAACATTAAAAAAATATTAGGGGCTACAACTAATAAGAATCTAGCTTTATAAAGTTAGTAGAAAACATGTGTGAGCATAAGAAATATTAAAATGTCAAAATGAAGTTAAAGGAAGATATGTGAGGATATAAGCATTATAAACATACTCCCTCTGATTCATTAATTTAGGGATATTTTCTTATTGGATCAATTCATTAATTATGTCTCATTTTTATTTTTGTTATTCTCTTTTACCTTTTTAACCTTTACCCTTACTACAACAACATAACAACACATAAATACCAATACCCTTTATGAAAAAAAGTAAGGTTTCCACCTACTTTGTGGTTCCCCACCGCTGTTAGTTTTTGGTGCAAAAGGAAGTCCCTAAATGAATGAATAGGAGGTAGTATTAAAATAAGGTTGAATAAGATTAATTTTGTCCATAATTTATAATATAAATAAAAAATTTAAATTAACAAATAAAACACACCAAAATGACAACTTTAATTAACGGTGTTCTAAGTTTACGGTTCGATTATTTCCCTATCCAATCAATTTAAAGTCCGGTCATTTTTAGATTGCATTATTTTCATGCCCGGTCGTCAGATTAGCTCCGGGTCAATTCAATGGATTAATTAAAGGTTTTAAAAATCAAATTTGTGAAAGACGGTTTCTAATTGGGTTGCTCCATTAGAAAAAATGTAGAGTAAAGGTAGGCAATAAGCTTTAATGGATTGGGCCTGAGAAATGTCTCTCAGAAAGACGGTCTCTCAAGAGACTTGCTGTTTAAGAATTCATATTTATATATTTATGAATTTTTTGTTTTCATGTAATGCATTTTCTTATTATTGGGGATTGGTATACAAATTTTTAAAGCTTTAAAAGAAATGATTACTCAAAATATAAAAATTAACTATAAATATGATAAATTTCGACTAAAAAATAACAACGTGAAATTGTAAAATTGACAAAAAAATATAGAAAAATGAGTCAAAACAGTTATGTTTGAATTACGTGGGGTTTGAAACATTTTTCCTCCAAACGATGATAATCATCTTTCTTTTTTATTCATGTTCTTAAGTTTACTACTTTTAAATTAATCAATTATATCATTTGTATCTCTAATTTTCGTCCTCGTTTCATTAGTTTGACGTTTTCATCTTTAAATATTTACTCTCAATTCAAGTGAGCCTTTAAAATTAGATTAAAAAGTCGGTATATATATTTATGTAAAAAAATAAGATTGGTAAGATTTGTCATTCTAATACCTTTGTGATGGGTTGATTCTCAACACCTAAAAAATCAATTATGTATTTGCCTCTTACTTATAGATATGGCATATACAAAATAGTCTCCAAATGAGTAGCAATTCAAAGTTTGACAATGAGATCATAACGCAAAATTCCTCCTACCTAATTTAATTTTGTATTTCTTTACTGAGCTTTAATAATAGTGACGATCATATAATTTATTAGATCAAGATTCATACAGTAATTTACCATTTAAGTTAAAGTCAGTTTCTCTTCAAATATCTGTTTCATTACATATTAAATCAAATATTAATTCAATAACGGAGTTTTTAATGCTTATCTAAAAACAAGTGAATAGCAACTATAAAATATAAAATCAAAATTAATTAGTTTCCTTTTACATTAAAATAAAAATATCTATACAATTGAAATAAAAATTAAAATCAAATCAAATTAAAATCGGTTAATGTGTACATATCAAAATTGTTATAATTATGATTGAATAAAAATTTAAAACGTTTTCCCTTTGGAACGCGGTCTAACGATGTAGAAGTAGAGTAGTAGCACATATATGTTAAGAATATATAACACATCTTGGGGTCTCAACCATCAGCTTATGCTTTTGGTTGAGTTGGTTCTTTGACATGGTATCAGAAGTCAGTGTGAGAAGAGGTCACGGGTTCGAATCTCAGTCACCCCTCATTTAAAGTGGAATATTTAGCAGCAAGTATGAGGAGGGTCTGTGTTGCATCTACAATTTTAGCCCAAATACCTCTCATGTGAAGGGGCATATTAGAATATATAACATATCTTAGGGCCTCAACGAAACACAGGAGATAGGAGTACCGGTAGAGACATAAACATGTGGTGAGGCACTTAATAAAAAGAAAATGACAGACGTTTATTTGCACAAGGCCGGCCATATACTACTATATATTCACGTCCATTTACAATTATTGGACAATCCCTCCCAACCCTCAAAACTATCCCAAAGCCCCTAAAAAAACCTGTAATTGGCAACAACAATGGCAGCAAGAGGTTCACTTACATCACCCACCTTACCTTCTTATAGCAATTTAACACCATCTTCCAGAAAGCAAAGTCAATTTAGACAGGTAAAATTAATTGATTGGAGTAATACATATTTATATTTGCATTTCTTATTTTTCTTTTACCAAAATTGATCTTTTTGTCGTCAAAGGAGGTTTCGAGCATGTTTAACATGTTTCATCGTACAAGCCTCAATATCAAATTACATTGTATATATGTTAAAGTGATACTCCCTCCAATTCACCACCAGAGTCTCCAATGCACTTATTTAATCGTTAATATTTCTAATTGTGCATAATTAAAAATTATGAAAAGTTGATATAAATAATCCTTGCATCGAGACGAATCAAACAAGATGCCACTTGACTATGTTTTAACTTATAGATTAATAATAAAATACAAATTAAGAGTAAGATATGAATATTGTCAAAAAACAAATGGAAACTTAGTGGTAAACCGGAGAGAGTATAAGATACAAAGTAAACAGAAACATAACATAATTAATTTTCTAAATTGCATAGGCGTTCAAAGAATTTAACAATTTTTGCTTCGTCCCAGTTGTCGTCCCTACGAGTTTACAATGGCACATTATTGCACAATTTTTGACTGACTTTCCTTATAATTGGGTAGTTTAGATTCGAGACCTTTGTCACTCTAGTTTTTATACTACATTAGGAAACTAATTCAATTAGAAGCAAACTGATGGTTAGAGCCTTATGTACTTTGACAGTAACGTGTGGATAAGAATTGATGAGATTAATTAGTATTATGAACAATTATACTCCAATTTAAATTCCAAAAATAAAACGCATGACAGGTACGGTGAGTATAATCGAAATGGTTATGATTTGAATCTGCAGGTTTATATCAAAGCGTCAGGTAGCAGCAATTCAGATAGAAAAGATGGAAATAATAAGGTGACAAATAGAGGAAAAGATGTATGGAAAATTGAGTTTACAGGAGAAAAACCAGCCACTCCTTTGTTAGATACTGTAAATTTTCCATTGCATATGAAAAACCTTTCTACGCAGGTAATTTTTCATTTCAATTTTCTGCTCATGCTTGCATTACTTCCTTCTTTAATGGAACCAAAAAAATTACTACTTTCTCAGTGAGAAAATTATTGTTTTTTATGAAAAAGGTAATAATAGTTTACATGAAAAGAGAGAATGAATTATGTGGGTGAAATTAACAGAGATTTAAAATGTGTGGATGAGATTAGAAGCAAGTGCTGGGTCATAGTCCAAAATAGAAATAATGTAAATTAAGTAGGACGGACCAAAATGAAAAGAATGGTGCAAATTAAATGGGACGAAGGGAGTATACTCCAAGTTGTTTGTTGTCCCTAGCATAAGGTTGTCCAAATTGATCAATGAAATTTCATGTCAATTGGCTTTTTATTTTTTTATTGAATTTTAATTTTTTTTGTTTGTCAAACAGTCGAAAAAATTATTACTATTAAAATTCAAATATTAACTTTTTTAGTGGTTGGAGACTTTTTGGCCTGCCTTTCTCTAATAGAAGTACATAACAGCTAAAAAAATTTAGCAATAGATAGCTAAAATAATTGTCTTATTAGTCAATACTTTGAACTAGTTGACTAAAACTAGTTAACAGCTCTAGCTAACAGCTCTTACTAACAGTTCCGACTAACATTCATTGAATTTGAGAAAAAAATATTAATGCTTTTAACTTTTCAACCGCTTTCTTTAAGCGTCTTGTTCTGAAATAATTTCAATGGGGCTGTGCATAATTGGGTTCTTTGTCTCTTAGTTTGTTGCTGATGATATGGATAAGTATAGTATAACTTTTTATATTAGCAATGTATGTAACTGACTGAACTTTGGCAAAAAAATAGTTTATTTGGCTGAACATCGAGCTTTGCATTCTAGAATAAATTTTAGTTTGAACTTTGTTTTCATTTAACCGGCTTTTACTGGCTTATTGGTGACCTGAACACCAAATCACTTGCTGATATGGCTGTCAAGTGTGTCACTGAGTGTGCCTTGCACATGTACACCCACGTCAAAAAGATACCACTTACACAATCACGCCAGAATGAAGGGTCATGTATACAAAATACAATAACATTAACAAGTGACGTGATATTTATGTCACCAACGTATAAAAGTCTATTGGATGAAAATCAAGTTCAAATTTCGTCCCAGCAAAGACAATAATTAGTTCACCATAATAAACTTTTTTTTGTCAAAGTTGGGCTTATTACATGTAATTTTGACTTTGGAATATTGTGAGTGAAAACTGACAATGAATGGAATGCATAATAATACTTATCAGGATCTTAAGCAACTATCAGCAGAAGTTAGAGCGGATATTGTGTATACAGTAGCACAGACAGGAGGGCATCTGAGTTCAAGCTTAGGGGTTGTTGATTTAACTGTGGCTTTACACCATGTCTTTGACACACCACAAGACAAGATTATCTGGGATGTTGGTCATCAGGTGATTATTTTGTAACAAACTTTGCTTCTGCTTTATAGGTATGAGCTGTCGTCGTTCTTCCCTACCCAAATCTTGATCATAGTTTTCTATGAGCGAGATACACTGGGTATGACGATGATAATGATGATGAAACTTTGCTTCTGCTTCTGCTTATAAAAATGTTTTTAGTCTGTAAATGCTCCTCCTTCTAAATGCTACTCCTTTTGTCCTATTTGATTTGTAGAGGTGTAAATATTAATTTATAGTTGGTAAATAAGACATATAACAATTATAGTGAAAAAAATAATTTATAGTTGGTAAATAAGACATATAACAATTATAGTGAAAAAATGAGTGAATAAGATTAAAAGGGAGAATAATTTGTAGATGATATCAAAAGAGAATTGTGGAGACCATCAACAAAAGAGGAGATGGTGCCAAGTAATTGGCACAACCCTAAACAGAAATTAGGTCCGAATAAAATGATTGATAATCAAAGTAATTTTCTAGGAAAAGCAAAAATTATAGAGCTAATGACAAACTTTTATAGAGCTCTGAAATGCGAGTAATTTTATATGGTTTTTCTAGTCTATATACACCAGGTGCATAAGTTTAGATTACTAAATAGATAACTTTATTGAAATATAATTTGTAATTGCAAATGTAATATTCCAATCATTCTAAAACAAATTTACTTATTTTGTACACTATACCTATAGACCTAGTGAATAGGTTAGAAAAATCGATTTTAATATTGGAGTGTTTGACAATTGGCTATTGGTTGTTGGCTATTTGTTGGCTTTTTTAATTAGCTTGTTTGACCATCTAAAATGTTGGCTGTTTTTGTTGGCTTTTAAATTAGCTGAAAAAGCCAGTTGTTTATGGAGATGTTTGGTAAATTTAGGTAATGGTTGTTGGCTGTTTATCAGAGAAAAAGTGGGCCAATAAGCCAAAAGTCAACCAAAATAGCTAATTGGAGTACCTTTTTTATTTTGGTTTAAAAGCCGGTTTTTCAACTGGCTTAAAAGCCATATACTGAACACCTTTTTTCGCTGTTTAACCAACTTACCAAACACCCCCATATATCAATCAATTTCTATAATTATAGGTTGCAATATCAGTCCTATGTTAAGAAATATTACTGTAAGTTAAAAAAAAAATGTATATGACAAAATATTCTTTCAACAAATGTGAACAAATACTGCAGGCCTATGCACACAAAATTCTGACAGGAAGAAGATCAAAGATGCACACAATAAGAAAAACATCAGGACTTGCAGGGTTTCCCAAGAGAGATGAGAGTACTTATGATGCCTTTGGTGCAGGGCATAGTTCTACTAGCATATCTGCTGGTCTTGGTATGATCTCAACATTAGAGTTTTATTTCTCTTATTCGAAAATTAACCGTGCTTAATTCATGTCTGAAATAAGTATAATAATGTGTAGGTATGGCAGTTGCAAGAGATCTTTTAGGAAAGAAGAACAATGTTATTTCTGTGATTGGAGATGGAGCAATGACTGCTGGACAGGCTTATGAGGCTTTGAATAATGCGGGTTATCTTGATTCGAACCTCATTGTCGTATTGAATGACAATAAGCAAGTTTCATTGCCAACCGCGACACTTGATGGACCTGCTACTCCTGTTGGGGCACTCAGTAGAGCTCTTTCTAAGCTTCAAGCGAGTCCTGATTTTCGAAAATTACGAGAAAAGGCCAAGGTAGATGTCTGGTCATGTAATCTTTTGCTTAGTTCATTTTGCTTCACCAGAGAACTTATGGAAAAAGCTCACAAAATTTTGGCTCAAAATGAAGTGTTTGTCTAGACTCTAGACTAGTATTCTATGACTAAGTATCGAGGACCCAATACGAGTAATTTTGATAAAATGAATTGTGTTAATGACATAGACCTTAATTAACTGTGTCAAATTTTATTAGCTCAACAATCTTTTATTCTGTTGGAAATACTTTACATGTGAAGAAGATTCCACATCCCTAAATTAGTGAATCTCATCAAGTGTATATGCAAGTCAGCGCGCATTACCCATCGGTTTGTAGGCCTGAGCCCACGAGTGCCTTCTGGTGTGTGTACTGTGTCCACACGAGTGAGCCCACAGGGAAATTATGTGATGAATTGTTATTGCCTAACATTGAATGGAAAATTACATCTGACTTGTATTTTACCAATTATTAGAACATCACAAAGCAGATTGGAGGCAAAACACACATGGTAGCGGCAAGGGTGGACGAGTACGCAAGAGGCATGATCGGTGGAACTGGATCAACTCTCTTCGAGGAACTTGGGCTATACTACATTGGACCAGTGGACGGGCACAATATGGATGATCTAGTTGACATATTCAAGCAAGTTAAAGAAATTCCAGCACCAGGACCAGTTCTAATTCACGTTGTCACAGAGAAAGGAAAAGGATATCCACCAGCCGAGAAAGCAGCAGATAAAATGCATGGTGAGACTGAAAGCTGCAACAATTACATTTCCTATGTCATTATATGAAAACTGTAAACATACTTGATCAATTCGAGGGCATTATTCAGGAGTTGTAAAGTTCGATCCAACATCAGGAAAGCAGTTCAAGTCCAAATCTGCAACACTTTCTTACACACAGTACTTTGCGGAATCTTTGATAAAAGAAGCTGAAGTTGATGAAAGGATTGTGGCTGTTCACGCTGCAATGGGTGGAGGAACAGGTCTAAATTATTTCCAGAAAAGATTTCCAGAGCGGTGTTTTGACGTAGGGATAGCAGAACAACATGCAGTGACATTTGCTGCCGGTTTAGCTACTGAGGGCCTGAAACCTTTTTGCACGATCTACTCGACGTTCCTGCAACGAGGTTATGATCAGGTAAAACAACATATAATTTCGATTCATACTTTTCTTTAAAAAATTTAAAAAAAACAAAAAAAAAAAAGTATGTTGTTAGAGTATATAACATATATTGGGGCTCAACCATAAGCTTTTGGTTGAGTTGATTCCTTGACATGATATCAGAGCTTAAGTTAATGGTTGAGGCCCCAGGATATGCTATATACTCTAACATCTACTTCTGCATAGCCGAAACCATGCTAATAGTTTGTGGGAAATTCTCAGGTAATACATGATGTTAGTCTTCAAAAACTGCCAGTGAGATTCGCAATGGATAGAGCGGGTTTAGTGGGTGGAGATGGACCGACACATTGTGGAGCGTTTGATATCACCTATATGGCTTGTTTGCCTAACATGGTTGTCATGGCTCCATCGGACGAGGCAGAGCTGATGCACATGGTTGCTACATCAGCTGCTATTGATGATAGACCAAGCTGTTTTAGGTATCCCAGGGGAAATGGGATAGGAGTTTCTCTTCCTCCTGGCAATAAAGGAACACCACTTGAGGTCAGCATATAATAAGTAGATAATCCATTTAGTTGAGTCAGTTTTGTCGGATTTAGTACTCATAATACTTGTTGTCCATGTTTGATGGTCGGAACAGGTTGGAAAGGGAAGAATATTGGAAGAAGGAAGTCGGGTTGCATTGCTAGGATTTGGCTCTATTGTTCAAAAATGCCAAGAAGCCGCAGCTTTACTAAAAACATGTGATATCTCAGTGACAGTAGCTGATGCAAGGTTCTGCAAACCTCTCGATGGAGATCTCATTCGGAGCCTAGCAAAAGAACATGAAGTACTCATAACTGTTGAAGAGGGTTCTATAGGGGGCTTTTCTTCACATGTATCACATTTCCTTAGTCTAAATGGTCTTCTAGACGGAAACCTTAAGGTATTGTTTCGACACATTTACTATAAAGTGTTGATCATAAATGACATCCTAATTATCATAAGAGCAAAGTTACATACATTCGAACAGTTAATGAAATGTTGTTTCGTCTGACAACTCTTTTATTTTACGCAGTTAAGAGCAATGATCCTTCCGGATAGATATATTGATCATGGGGACTATGAAAATCAGTTGGAAGAAGCAGGATTGTCGACAAAACATATAGCTGCAACCGTGCTATCCTTGCTTGGAAAAAGGAAAGAAGCTCTTATGATTTAGGTCTAATTTGTAGATGAAGAGAATAAGTGTAAATGTTAAGATCTAGCTGGTCAGATTTGTTTGGGAATACTATAAAACTGATGTGTAGTTTTGTGTGCCTGCTTAGCTTGACCAAAACCCACAACTGTGGTTCCATCAGATGGATTTAACCAGACATTATCATAATGAAAATACACAAAGGATCAGTTTGGATTGTGTATAAATTTTTGAGTGGTAAAAAAGTCAAATTAATGGAATAAATGTAAGTAGACATGCCAGTGATGTAACCGAAATAATTGTGGAATAGGTAGAATCCGAGTAAAGTAAAAAAAATTAAATGAAAAAGGAGGATGATTTCCTCATTTGAAGGAAAGGTATTTTTCCACCCTCCTCGACGGTAATAGTAGACAAATAAGGCCGCATCGTAACGCATCAACCACATTGTAAAGGTTTTCAAAATAAACGAATCGATACTTTCCGTGTTGTAAAGGTGTAACAAAAAAACCGTGCTTTGGGTCGTATCAAGGGATTCTAATGGTTTCAACCGATATTTAGGAGTTACTATAATCGCATCACTCTCGTTACCGCATACACGTTCCGTTATCACGATCGCCATTGTTAACATTTTTACACTATGTCCAAGGTAAATTTACACTCCAAAATAAGAAAATTAATTGATATTTTATCTATTTTTCATTACTTTCTATCCAATTCTTCCACCTCTTTAACAATCAAATTTCTTTATTAATCTTTTACCTAATTAACTTTATTTTCCTACTTTAACTTTTACTTATTTCTTAAATATTTACGCTCAATCCAACAAACTCTAAAAGAGAATCAATTCATAAAGAGTCCATCATATACAAATCGAGAAACATGTATGCTATTGCTATGCTAAAAGTCCGTGATTATTTCAAACACTTTCAAGGTCCGGAGCAATGATAAAAAATACTCTTACCTCTATCTGTACAAATGATCCATTGTTCAACTACTATCAATATTATGTATGATTTTAAATGTTACCAAACAAAAATCTCAATTAAACTAACAGTGACACTATCTTATTTGTGTAATTAGCCCAGGCTCATTAAGTTTTTAGAATATTTTGACACACTAATTTTAAGATTTAAAAGGATAATTTTAAAGTTTTAACATCAACATTAATGTTTGAATCATCCTACACTTTAAAGTTGAAATGAGAATTTTAAGTCTAGCAATTAGTCTTTTAAGTCTTAAAATTGGTTTTTTAAGTATTGAAATTGAACTTTTAAGTCTTGAAATTGTCAAATTTCATGATTTAAAATGTTAAATTTAAATCCTTGAAATTTGTTATTTTAAGGCTTCAAATTGGTCTTTTAACTCTTAAAATTGACATTTTAATTTGTAAAATTGGTAAAAAAAAAAATATATACAATTGGAGTGGCCCAATAAGACACGTTCAAGTAAGACGGTCTCACTCAAGTTTTTGTGTTAAATAAACAGGTGCTCTCTTGAGAGACCGTCTTTTGTAAAGACGGCTCTCAAAAGTCCAGCCCAAATCTATATTTAGAGTTGTAACAATATATATTTAGAAATGGACTGGGCTTTTGAGAGCCGTCTTAACAAAAGAAGGTCTAAGTAAAAATTTATTGTTAAATAATTACTTATAATTTATCGACTAATATATGAGCACATATTATGATGAAATGATCTCGTACAAGATAAGCGGATTTCTCAACCCATTTTGCTCCCCACCATTTGCCGAAGCCCAGCCCAGCAACAAAAGAATTCAATCCCTACAATTTGCAATAATTCCTCCCCCTCTTTTTTCTCTGACTACCAAGATCCGCCCTTATATCCCTCCGTCCCCCCAATCACCGGCGACTATCATTCGCCGCCGGCGTAACTCTCCGATTAGATCTAAATCATTTTCCATGCATGGATATCTCCCTTACCTCCGATGCATCATCCGTTACCGCCATTTTTCATCTGCAACCACCGCCATAACCGCCGCCATTGATAACGAGCTCTCCGATGATATTACTTCTCACCTCTCCTCCATTCTCTCTTCTCCAAATTGGCAAAAGCATCCTTCTTTATATCGCATCCTTCCTTCCATTTCTCCATTTCATGTTTCCTCGCTCTTCGACTCTCACTCTCTTTCTCCTCAAACTGCTTTATCTTTCTTCTATTTTCTCTCAAATCGACCAAAGTTTAAGCATAATGCACAATCTCATGCCTCTTTATTGATGATGTTGATTCGAGCGAGTAATTTAGGAAATGCGGAGAAAGTTAGGGTTTCAATGATCAGGTATTGTGTTGATGATGAAAATGAAGTTAGGTTTGTGTTGAATACTTTAATGAAGTTGAATTCTCATGATTTGGAGAATTTTCGATTCAGGTTAAATCTGAGGTGTTGTAATTTTTTGCTCATGGCGTTATGTAGGTTTCTTTTGATTGATGAAATGATAATTTTGTATAATACGATGTTAATTGATAGGATTTTGCCAAATATTTTTACTTTTAACACAATTATAAATGGTTACTGTAAATTAGGGAATGTAGCCAAAGCTGAAGAGTTTTTGAGTGAGATTTTTGCTGCGAAGTTGAATCCGGATACATTTACGTACTCTTCATTCATTCTAGGTCATTGTAGGAAAACGGATTTGGATAGTGCATATAGAGTTTTTACTGAGATGCCGCAGAAGAAGTGCAAAAGGAATGAGGTTTCGTATAATTATATCATTCATGGATTTTGTGAGCATGGTGAGGTTGATAGGGGGTTACATTTGTTTTCTAAGATGAATGATGATGGTTGTTATCCTAATGTGCGGACATATACTATTCTTATATGCGCGTTGTGTGATAGAGGTAGAGGGAGTGAGGCATTGAAATTGTTTGATGAGATGAGAGGGAAAGGATGTGTGCCTAATGCTCATACTTACACAGTTTTGATCGACTACATGTGTAAAGAGCATAAGCTCAATGAGGCTAGGAGGTTGTTTGATGAGATGTTAAAGAAGAGGATGATTCATAGTGTTGTTACATATAATGCCCTTATTGATGGGTATTGTAATGAAGGAATGGTTGAGGCGGCGTATGAGATTTTGAACATAATGGAGACGAATGGTTGTTATCCTAATGTCCGAACTTATAATACATTGATTTGTGGGCTTTGTAGAATTAAAAAGGTTCCTATTGCTATGACATTACTTGATAAGATGGTTGCACGTAAACTTACTCCTAATTTGATTACTTATAACTCGTTGATCCAGGGGCAATGTAAGGCTGGCCACATTGAGAGTGCTTTTCAATTGCTTGGTTTGATGAAGGCAAGTGAGGTGCAGCCTGATCAATGGACTTGTAGTATTATTATCGATTCTCTTTGTAAAAGGGGAAAGGTTCAGGAGGCCCATGAACTTTTTGACACTTTTAAGGAGAATGGTGTGAAACCAAATGAAGTAATTTTCTCTGTATTGATTGATGGTTATTGCAAAGCAGGGAACATTGATAGTGCCCATGCCTTGTTTGAGAAAATGATAGAAGATAAGTGCTTACCAAACACTTGGGTTTACAATGCTCTTATTGATGGTTTGTGCAAAGAGAAAAAATTGCAAGAGGCTTCACTGCTGTTGGCTAAAATGATGCAGGAAAATGTGAAGCCTGATGTATGTACCTATTCGATAATTATCAATGGGTTAATTAAAGATGGATCTCTTGATCATGCTTGTACAGTGCTAAATCAAATGCTCAAAGCAGGCCATAGGCCTGATTCTTATACTTATACTACATTTATTCATGCTCATTGCTGCCAGGGAAACTTAGAGGAGGCAGAAAAGTGGATGAAGATTATGAATGAAGGAGGCATTTTTCCGGATGTTGTCACTTATACTGTCCTTCTTGATGGGTATGGTCGCCGAGGGTCAATAAGTCAAGCTTTTGGTGTTCTTAAGAGCATGATTGATGCTGGCTGTAAACCTTCCGAGTTCACTTATTCTATTTTGATCAAGCATTTATTACAAGAAAAAGGGTCTATCATCCATGGTGAAGGAACTGGTAATGATTTACTCTTGAATGCTAGCTCTCACGATTTAGTTTATTTTTGGAAAGTCGTAAACTTTGAAGCAATTGCAAAGCTCTTAGATAACATGACTAAACATGGCTGTGCACCATGTCTTAGTACATTTAACACTCTTATTGATGGGTTATGTAAGCAAGGACGATTTGAGGTAGCTCAATTGATGATTGATTACATGAGACATGGAGGAATTGAACCCAATGAAGGCATCCGTAACTCCATCTTAAAATGTAGCTGCATGCTTGGAATGTATGATGAAGCCTTCGAGCTGATCAATAACATGGTTGAATTGGGTGAATTGCCTCACCTGGAATCATATACATTGCTTATTTGTGGAATGTGTGACAAGGGAGATAGAGATCAAGCAGAGGCAGTATTTTGCAGTCTACTTCATTGTGGATATAATAACGATGAGATAGTTTGGAAAATTTTGATTGAAGGCTTGCTAAAGAAAGGACTTGTTGATTGTTGTTCTATGCTAGTAAAAATCATGGAGAAAAATGGTTTCCACCCAAAACCACACACGTATTCACTTTTGATTGAGGGTATCTCAGGTGCATCAGAGGGAATTTAACCGCTGAAATCTCTAAACTAGATCTTCTCGGTAATTTTTGCTCTAGAAGACTGAAAACAAATTATGTTTCCTGGATGTCTTCAGTTGCATATGGCACTTAGCTTGAGTTGAATGAATGGTTCCATTTGACTTCAAACCAGAATGGAAGGGTGCTACAGGCAGCCGCTGTTAATCGTGAAAAAATTCATCGATCATTTGAGAGGTAACTCACTCTTTCATGAATTACATCAATAAACTGCTGTTCCCATTTTTTTTCATGTTGATTTTTGTTTACATTACATTACTTGATTGATTTAGTTTCCTTATTTTATAACCTTAATCCCTATATGTAAAGTAAGCCTTCATTCTGGTGAATGAGGCACTGGCATATAGCCTCTGGATTCTGGAGTTGAGCACGAGCATAAATGCTTTCCCTACTTCACATGATATCTTCCGTAGTTTTAGAGATTATTTATAACGCAATATTTGTCCCTTTATATGTAAGAGTTGTTGCCCTGGGTTCTGATGGGTCCTAATTTGATGATGCCCTTTGGTTGCTGCATGGTTGACGTTTCTTATGGACTTCATATCATTAAAAAAATATTGGAGTGTTTGTTTAGTATAGGTCTAGTCTATAAAGTGTTCCTTCTGTATTGAGGTTTGACAACTGAGCTACTTGTAGTGTATTGCAGAAACCTTTGTTAGCTGCCAGTTTCACCTTCACCATTGATGCCGTTACATATATCAACAATAGCTTTGCAACGGAGCTTGGAATCCTCCAAACATTTTGGTTTAGAGTCTTGGCATCATTTGCCTTTGAACTGGGCATCAATTGTAGCAAAGAGCTGCAGCATATTATGAGGTTTGCTTGATTTCCCTTGCTTTCAAAATTATAGTTCTCTAGAATATGCTTGATGTTGAAATTTCATTCACTTCATAAAGTGAAAATTGATGGAAGCAAATTTCTTTTTGTAACTAGGCATTTCATCGTGGTTGCTGCGCCAGTTAAGATATAGAAATTGCAGAACTGGTAGGGCGCTGTTTACTTTATTACTCCATACTTTTTATTTCTCCTTGACTCACCAAGTCATAAACACTTTTTATCGAAGTGAATTATCACTAACAAGGTCAAGATTGCGACATTGCATACATTTGACTCCCAAACCCCGCAGCCCGTGGGAGCCTTTATTGTCATTAGTTAAATGCTCCTTCCATACCCTCCATCATGCTTTCGCGCTGTAAGCTGCTTCAGGGTGAATTGTTTACAAATAGTTATTTTATTTTCTCTTGACCCTTAGGCTTATGACTTTATGAGCTTTTCTAGCTCAGCTTAGTTTCTGCTTAATGCTGCTAATTTTGCAACTTTCTGCACCAAGAGTGCCGACTTCTGTCTAGCTTTACTACTAAAAGAATTTGAAATTTTTATTTCAAAACTTACATCTCTGCACGCGCACATTTATTTTAATAGGAGTATCAGTTTTTTTTTGAAGAGTATTCTAATATCAGCTCATTCCACTCAAGATGTATGCAGTTATTATTATGCATGTCACCAATGGATAAAATGCAATATTTTCCATTTTGATGCAGGTAATATCTCTTATCATTTAATTACTTAATTTGTTTTGCTTCAGAATATGCATGTCAATATTTATGTCAAGTTCGTTTTCTGTTCAGCATGGGCATTACTACCGACTAGGATATTAGTATATCATCTAGCAACTAGAGTCATTATGGCACTCCCTTCTCACGATGAATGCAACACTATGTCTCCCATTATGAGCTTTTGAGTATTGTTTTAGGCATTGTCAAAGGGATAGACAGATTGAGGAAACAACTATTTTTCAAAAGGGTTCTGAACAATATTATCAGCCAGAACTCTTGGTAAAACTTGCTTAAGTATACTTGATTCTCATTCAGATAATGTCTAGCGCCAAGATTTTAGGTTGCATGAGGTGATAAAATGTGTTTTTGTTTTGTCTAGTCCTTGTATGTTCTTTACTATAGCATTCTTTAGGCTTCCCTTATGTGCCAAAGGCTAATTCTCAATTCTCATGGGCACTTGCATGTGTGATGTGTCTAATACTGATTTCCATGTGGCACTTGTTTTTCCACTATTAGAGCAGTTAGACTAATAGCAGGTTCATTGTATACACTGCATTATCGTGTTCTTTCAAGATCTATAACAAAAATTTAGCTAAAGTTTGTTCATTTAGATTTAATTTTGAACTCATTGTAGTAGATTTAGTTTGTTGAAGCGATTTCGTTTGTCAGGTTGCTGTTCATCACAACTCTTGTCCTCAGAAGCATTTGAATGCGTAATTTTTTTTTTTTTTTTTGAGTGGCACTTTTGACTTCTGTTTGCAAGTCTCTGAGATATAGTATATCTACTTTCTAGGTTGCTAGAGCAGCCTTGGGTTTCAGGATAGGATGTTTGTTGCGGAGGCTGACTGATTATATGGTATGGCCAGCTTAAATTTGTAGGGTTTTTTTGGGTAAAAACAGTGTTCAAGATTATGACCAATGCACTTTTATAATCTAAAAACTTAAACGCGAATAACATTTATCATCCAACTTTCTCCACATAGCTAATGAATATTTATAACGATATGCAACTTTAAAATAAGAGAAAATTAGAATCCTGGTTTATATAAAATGGCTTGTAATGTACACTAAAGAATTGGTATATTCATTGTCCTTTGGCTGTTTAAGGGCAAAGTTGGTATCAAGAGTTCAGAGTTCGTACCAGGCCTACCTGTATCATTGTTTTAACCGGTTATTTTACAATCTCAGATTTAGTAGAGTATGTCGTGTATGTTGTGGTGATCATTTATTTTCTTTGTTATAGTGCATGCCGAATTCTCGTAAATGATGTCGGGCACATATGGAGAACTTTGGAACTGAAGGAATGAAGCTGGTTGACCTTTGAGATCAAGAACGGAGAAAGAAAGGACAGGATACATTTCTAAAAGCGTAGTACTCACGAGTCATGTGTCATGCCCTATTCAACTCGGTGTGGTATTACTTATAGAAGTATTGCTTTGAATATGTTATTTCTTTGAGTTTTGAGTTATAATGTACAATTATTTCAATTTTATCAACAAACGTAAATGAAGGTTTTTCTAAAAATACCAATAAAAATTTGTCATTGATGAATTTCATAGTGCTATGGAGTTATGTACTGAACCTCAAATTGGTGAGTCGATTTATGTTTCAGTTTTTTCGTTTTTCAGGTCTTGTTTCCAGCTTTTTCATGTATTCCTACGGTGCAGACTGCAAGGAATGGACATGGCAAAAAATTTCTTTTGCCTGAGTTTGTAAGGGACTGTACAGGAAAATTTCAGAAAGCTTTTGTGATTTTCATTACAAGATTGAACTTTTATTTATGCATTTAGGGTATTTCTTCGCCCAAAATGACTATTAGTAATCTAGGTAGGTGCATTACCAGGTCGTAGTTATTAGAATTTTGATTCTCTCACAAATTCTTGTGTCTCAAATTGGGTTCAGCCTATTATATATTTTTTAAATTATTGTGAGTAGGCATTAAGAATGATGTAAGTAGATATTTAAGATATTGAAAGTAAACATTAAGGATACAATAAGTAAGCATTAAGGATAATGTAAGTAGGCACTAATAATACAGTAAGTAGGGATTTATCTTAATGGAGTGGGATTGAAATACGTCTCTCAAAGAGACGGTCTCTTAAGAGACTAGCTATTTGATTCTGATCTACAATTATGCGACTTTATGATTCAAAAACTGGCGAGCAATTTAGATTTTAAGTTAAAATTTTAATGATGGTAGGATCGTATGATCCTAAGAAGATCACAATTCTATGCTTTTACGATCCCATGATTTGATAAGAGTAGTCTCAATTGTAAAAAAGTTCTTATATTAAAAATATATGGTCATTCCAATTATGAAAATATGTATTTATTGATTTGTAGTTTATAATGATTATTAAAAATATTTCTTTTTGGTTTAATTCATTGGGATGAAAATGATGATGATAAAAAATATTCGTTTTGATTAACTAAAAGATAACATTATAGCTGTAAACTTTAAAGATAAACTAAAATGAACAAATGTGACTAACAATTAATTGTCCTAATTAGTTGCTATTATTATACATCTGTTCAGTTGCGATTAATTTATGTCGAAAATTCATCTGTTTACAGTCCAACGTATAACATCTGATCAACCAAGTCAATTAGTTGATTTCCAGTTCAAACAAGGACAGTTTGGCTTTGAAGAAATGTACTATATTAGCACTGGATTGTTTGTTATATCACAAATTCTTGGGAGAATTTGAGAGATTATCTTTAATTAGGTTGGCCCATAAAAATATATAGAGTAACTATAAAATAGGCATTTAAGATATTGTAAGTACTACACACTTACTCGATGGACATAAATAATATATCATTTTGTATATATGATGGTTCCACGTTCCGTAATATAATAATTTTTGTTGGATAAACTGACATGTCTAACAAGTAATAAGTTATCTCAGTTACTCTGAACAAACACACCCAAAGTTTGGAATTTATTTTTGGCAATTTTTTCCAACACATATGGCAGGTAGGGGTGTGCATCGGTTCAAACCCTGACCGAACCAGAAGACTGGATTTTAAAATTTTGAAGACCGAAGATCGGACCTCTTACATCTGGTCTAATTTTGGTCTGACACTGAAAAATACTAGTGTGGTCCAGGTTTGGACAAGTTGGACCGGTTACTTTTTAACTCATACGTTTTTTACTGATTATAAAATTAAGGTTTCAATTGCTTAAATCATAAATTGATTTTTTTGGGTGTCAATTGCTTTGATTTAAGTGGCTTTCTATTTATATGTCCGATTTTTAAAGTTAGGAAAATATTTCATATTAATCAGTCCTATCGGTCTCACCCCTAAATTTTCGGGGTTTTGACCGAACCAGACTGGAACCCGAAATCAAAAACTTTTAAGGACTGGAGATCGGACCTAATGTTTCCGGTCCAAGTTCAACCGATTCCGATCTAGACCGCCGATCCGATCTAATTTTGCACGGCCCTAATGGCAGCTAGACAATTGCTTCAAGGACATCGCGTTTTAGTCGGGCAATATTCTTATGTTGCAGAATTTTGCTGATAAACAAGTGCATCTACAACCGCTGTCTTCAATTACCAAGAAATGATCATATGTACAATAAAAAGATTGAGCAAAGACAAATGCCACCTACACCTAATATAATGAATTCAATTCAAGTCAAGTAGAATAAAAAACGACTAAACAGGTGTTTGTTAATCTATAACCTCTTTGACAGAAAACACATAAACAGCGGCAATGCTTATCCACAATTATTGATCTACTATTCTACCAGCATGCATTTAAAATTAGTAATCTTCTTCTCCTGTAATCTCACACAAGTCATGGAAAACAAGAAAGCTCTGCACATAGTGGTGTTCCCATGGCTCGCATTTGGTCACATGATTCCATTCCTTGAGCTCTCCAAGCACTTGGCCAGAAAGGGCCACCACATATCATATGTTTCTACTGCACGAAATCTTGAGCGCCTTCTCCCGAAAATCCCCAAGAACTTGCTTCCCTTTATCAAGGTAGTCCCTATTCCACTGCCACGAGATGGAATCCTGCCACCCAATGCCGAGGCCACCTCAGACGTGCCTTTTGATGATGTTGAGTTACTCAAGAAGGCTTATGACGGTCTAAAGGAGCCCTTGGCACGGATCCTGGAAGGTCCCACTCCTATTGACTGGATCATCTACGATTACCCTTGTTACTGGCTACCTCCCATTGCTGACAGATTAGGTGTCCGAAAGGCTTTTCTTTCTTTGATGAATGGCTGGAGCTCTGCATCCTTTGGTCCATCATCAAATATGATCAAGGATGGTGCTGAGACATGGAGTAAACCTGAGAGTTTGACGGGTCGACTTGAGTGGGTCCCATTCCAGAACAACGTTGTCTACCGGTTCCACGAAGCAAAGAAGAGCCTCAGTGCTGCAAGAAAAAATGCCTCTGGCGTTTCAGATTTTTTCCGCGGGGGATGTTCTGTCCGTGATTGTGATGTATTTGCCATACGTAGCTGCAGGGAGCTTGAAGCAGAATATTTGCAACTTTTAGAAAAGCTTCATAGCAAGCCTGTGGTACCTGTAGGCCTGTTGCCAACCTCAGTAGTAGACGAAGACCAAATGGCCAATAGTGATACCTGGCACTCGATTAAGGATTGGCTGGACAAGCACACAAATGAGTCCGTGGTTTATGTGGCCCTAGGGAGTGAATTAGGTCCGAGCCAAGATGTCGTCAATGCGTTGGCACTTGGATTGGAGCTATCAAGGCTCCCCTTCTTCTGGGCACTACGTAATCATGCAGGTAGACCACAGGAGCTTCCAGATGGGTTCAAGAAGCGAACCAGAGATCAGGGTTTGGTTTGGACGAATTGGGTGCCTCAAGCTCAGATACTCTCTCATAATTCAGTGGGGGCTTTCTTGACACATTGTGGCTGGAGCTCTATAATAGAGGGGCTTCAATTTGGAAAACCACTAATTATGCTGCCATTCGTCTTGGACCAAGGCTTAAATGCAAGAGTTATGGAAGCAAAGAAAGTTGGATTGGAAATACCAAGGAACAATCAGGATGGAACATTCGATAAGAATTCAGTAGCACAATCATTGAAGGTGATGTGTGAAGACGTATTTGGTAAGATTTACAGAGATGAGGCAAAGAAAATGAGTAGAATGGTTGCTGATGAGAACTTGCACAACCAATACATTGAAGAATTTGAGGCATACCTTTACAAGAACAGACCCATATCTGAGGCCTAGTGTAGAAATTCGGTTGGTAAATCAATATGATATCAAAATTTGTTAATGTAGTCATTTCCTTTTTAGATTTCCTTTATTTAGGTTGCAATAGTGGTTGTTGGTGTCCATGTATTCCACACTCAAACTTGCATCCTCCAAGTTAATCAGCAAACACAAAAGCTTCAAATCAATGGGAGGGCATTCAGAAACAAATCAGAAAATAGCAGGTGAGCAATTCAGCTAACTAAAACAATTTTTTTTAATTAGAGGCACATTTTGTAAACAATTAAAAGGCGAATTATGATTTTGCACATTTCAGATCATCTATTAATTAGAGTATTTGACAAACAACCGAATGGCTTACAGGCTATCAATTTGCCATTCTCCAAAAATGAAAAATCATCCTCAAATTATAGAAACCAAGACAATCTCATAGTTACTAGATATCCTCTAAAATGTACAAATCAAGTTAGATCTAAAAGTGTGTCAGCAGAATCCTACGGTTTTGTAATAATGACAACAGGATGTTATCAGATAATTGATACATAAAACAACTAAGAACATGGGAAGTCGTAAGTTAGCTAGAAAATTAATTAGAGATACAATACCTAGAAAAACAACTGTGAATAACTTCATACAGATGCATAATTCTGTATACTTACCAATCTACTTCGAAGGAGAAGTTTGCTTTAATGAAGAATCCCCGCCCATCAATTCCTGGAAACCTTCAACTTTCACTGGTGGCGCCCTAACAGCCCCAGTATTCCTACATGAAAGAACTGGATTCGTTACATCATTTACCTGTGCCGGCAAAAACAAAGACAATTCACCAAGTCAAAGCATGCTTACGGTGATAGCATCTGTGGTATCTGCATGGAAGCTGGCTGCCTCATTTGATTAGCAGTCCCTCCCATGAACCTCTGAAGTGCTTGGTGCTGTTGCCATTGAAATTGATTGCTTGGTCTGCTATTCATTGTATTGAAGGCATTATTCTCCAAAGGTAATTCAGGTGGGTTCTCCAGCTTCACCTCTACCAAGGGACGATCCTTGTCCATGGTCATAACAGGACGAGGAGAAGGCGCTTGGCGCCTCTGCATTCTATCCAACTGCTGTTGCTGCTGTAACGTCAGGTGCTGGGGATGAACCAATTGCGATGTCTGTTGATTTATTTGTCGAGGTATCTGCACAATTCCCAAAATCTCAATCTCATGTAACTGAAATTTCCCAGCAGTGATGAGTTTGAACAATGCTAACATAAAAAAGAGCTAATGTGTAGAGTTCTCCCTAAGCCTAAGGGCATGTTTTATATTCCCAAATTCAGTTCAGTTTGAGTCTTGGTCCTAAAGAACAAACCTTGAGTATAAATTATAATTTCAAACTCTGCATGAAAATAAAGGTGATGCAACATCACGATCCAAGATGATAGTTAGTGCAGAAAAAATATGGAAATTTTCCATAAGGATCTTGCAAGAAAAACGTCGACCTCAATAATAACAAAGTTTCTATATGAAGCAGTTTGATAAGGTTGAAGCCTTTTTTAAACCACACAACTTAGTGCTTGGAATACCTGATTTGCAATTTGCCACAAATAAACCAAAAGTCACTATATTTCTCTGGTCTTAGTTCTCACAATTAATGCTTGGGGGTTGAGGGGGATTAGCTGATTAGGTAACATACTGCTTATATCAGCAACAAAGGTGCTATCCAAGGTGTGGTTCATCATGCCCAAAGGAGTTGCATCAGTTTGTTATCCACATCAGCACAGTTAGTTAGGAGTTTATACTAGTTTGTTAGGTTCTGTTTACATTTTTTGGTCTCTTTTATATATATATATATATATATATATATATATATATATATATATATATATATATAGGGTCAAGTTCCAGTGAGAACCAAGCTTATATGAGAACCGTGAGAACCAATCTCCCTGATAAAAATGTGTTACTTTATTACAGAAAATGTTACTTTTGGACAAAAAAATATTACTTTTGTTTTAAAGAAAAATTTTCGAAAAAAAATTTTCAAAAAAAAATAAAAATTTGTTTATTCCGAAAAGTAACACCATTTTATGTAAAAAGTAAAACCTTTCTATGAATCTTTTTTCAAAATTTTTTTCTAAGTAACACTTTTTTGCCTCATAGTATTATCAAAAACAAAAACAGTAACACCTTTTTGCCTAAAAGTAACACTTTTATACTAAAAAGTAACACCTTTTTGTAAACAAGATTGGTTCTCACGGTTCTCATATAAGGATGGTTCTCACCGGAATATATATATATATATATATATATATATATATATATATATATATATATATAAGGGTTCTTTTCCCTTTGTAAGTCATTCATTCAATTAATGAATACAGATTGCTTTACTTTCTGCTGCTTCTTCTTTACTTTTCTCTTTTGCTTGTCTCTCTTCCATGTCCACTTTTAAAGGTCCAACTTGATCTCAAATCTCATGATAGGAATTTTACAACTTCTTGGTAAATGTTAAACCAAAAAGTTCTTTACAAGCTACATGGAGGCAAACTCAAACTACAAATGTAAAACATACCTGTTGAGGAAGCTGAATGGTATTTTGGTGTGATAAGGAATGCTGTGAATGCATACCCTGAATCTGTTGCGGAGTCTGTGGATTTTGCTGTACAATGTTCCTAGTATCCTTCACATAGTCTGCTAAACTAGCAAGGTTACTGCATGGGAAAAGAAGAATGTGGTTTTAATGTGTAGCACTGAGGTCATGCATGATATCGCAGTCACAAAGTAAAAAAGAATCTAGTCGAAAGTTGCTTATTTTGAACAATGTATTCCAATTCAGGACATATCAGGCTATCCCAAAATTTATCAACAATTAACAAACAAGAGAGAGCTTATAGATTTAAAATAGCAGGACCAGACCCACCTATTTCCTGTTACTTGGAGAAACATTTTAAGCAGTTCCATGGCTGAACGTTGCTTCTTGTAATTATCAGAAAGAACTTTCAAAATGCGACCTAATTTAGAGATATGGCAGCTGAGCAACTGAGATGAGACCCGAATTGGAATCTCAGAGGATCCATCAAAGCCCACCTTGGTCAAAACACGGGCAACAATCCTCTTAGACAATTGCATTGCTTGTTCTTGATCTAATTGTTTTTTGTTACCAGCCAAGCCAATTTTTGTGCGGGATTGACCAGACCCCTGTTCAAGATACTCAGGCCTGATTCCAAGTCTTTCAAGCATAATAGAACTCTTAGTTGTCATTTTCGGCAATGTATCAAGAACGCCAAAAAATTCCACTTTCTGTGTATCATCATTCGCCGTTCTAGTCGCAACTGGTCGATCTGGTACAGAGTTCATCAAGAACATCGTCTCGGGAAAAAAACATGTCTTGTCGCTTCCAGAAGCATCATCATCCAAAACATTAGCTTGCATCTTATTCTCAGAGTTGGAATGACCAAAGTCGTCCTCTTTAAACACTACTCTCCTCCTCTTATGCTTCTCCCAAAGTTTTAGGTATTCAAACATCCCACTGGGGTTACGTTTGTCTGAATCTTGATTCGGAGCTATCATATATGGCTTGTTCATCCTGTAGTTCTCAATAAACTGATGATACCATGTGTCCGGAAAATCTTCCTCCCTATATCTCTGGGATTGAACCTACACAAATCACCGTATATAACTCAAACAAGTGAAACAAAAACTACTCATAAACCCACTCTAAAACATCCACAAGAAAATGCTATCACTCATGCTTGAAATTAAGGGATAAGATACGTCGCCGAATGAGCATCAGATAAAACACCATTGATCTATTAAGAAAAATTTCTCACTCTAGTCCGATCACTACCACCAGGAGGGGAGGGAGGTTATTGATAAGTCACTTTAAAAGTCAAACATGGCAAGCTAACAAAAATGTGAATGAGTTATCGCAATTAATAAAAAGGCAAACTTTACCCCTTCACAATATAGTTCTATACCACATTTCCAATTCCTAAAAACCCTAGACCATTGACAATTGATCAACATTGAAGCGGTCAAAAATCAATTAAAACCCTAATCAGATACAATCCACTCGAATTATCAGCATCAAACTAGAATTCAATTAAATCGAGAACAACTAATCAAATCTCATAACAAACAGAAACCCGGAAAAGCATTACGAGTATAAATTAAGACAAACCTTAGACTCTCGCAGAGAAGCATCATCCTCCAAAGTGAAATAAACATCATCAGCATGCAATTGTAAATCTACCAAAAAAAGTTTCAAAAATAAATCACCGGCTAAAGTTAGAAAAAAGAACAACAATATAAGCTGAAAAAGGACTTACAAGAGGGATTGAGAAGAGAGACAATAGAAGAAGAAGAAGAAGAAGAAGATGATGATGATGATGATGATGAAGACGATGTGGAAGGAAGGAAGAGAGAGAAAGCGGCTTTATCGAAAAGAAGAGCACGAACACGTAGTTGAAGATGAATGTGAGCCTTTGATTTTGAGATCGAATCGTCAAAAGACATGAAAGCTTGCCAAGAAGAAGGTGTAGAGAGAAAATGAAGAAAAGAAGAGTAAAGAGAGTCGCCCAGCCATGTCCGCCATATCCCCAAGCTTTCGAGTTTCTTCGCTAAATCGTAACCTCTTCCATCGTCGCCTAAAACCGTCATTCTCTCCTCTCTTTTCCTTTGTGTTATTTTTATGTTTGTTCAGTTCATACAAAGTGAAACCTGCAATTTAAGGATTATGTCAAGGTTATCGTAGCGAAACATTAGTCATTAACTTTAAATCTCCTATTTGGTTTTAGCATATTTGTCAATGCAAATTTTTGTTCTTAAAATATATCTAATTGTACTTGAGTAAAAATTATAAAAAGTTGATATTAATAAAATTTACGATAACACAAATCAAACAGGATACACAGTTTGATGATGATGAAAGAGAATCCCACTTGACTATGTTTTAACTTATAGATTTAAACAAAACACGACTGATGAATAGTGTTGAAAAACTAAATTGGACATTTCAAGCGAATAGGAGGAAATATAATTTAAAACAATAACTCTTATGAGGGAACGTCTTTTTAAGAGACAAATCAGGCGTAACCTACAAAAAATAATTAATAAAAAACACACTGATTAATTATCTTTTAAACATTACTATGGTAGGAATTTATGGATTTATGGTATACTAAGTAGGAATTTGATATACATCAAGTAGGTATTTGTGGTATACCAGTAGGAATTTGAGATATATCAGTAGGTATTTGGGATTGTCAAGTAAGGGTTTGAGATATATCAAACAGGGGTTTGAGATATACCAAATAGGTATTTGGGTTAGATAAAGTAGGTATTTTGGGTTGTCAAATAGGTGTTTGAGGTATACCAAGTACGTATTAGGGATATACCAATCATTTATTTTGAGTACATTCAGTAGGTGTTTGAGGTACGTCAGGTAGAGATTTGAGATATACCAAGTAGATATTTAGGGTATACCAAGTAGGTATCTGGAGTTGCCAAGTATGTTAAGTATGAATTTTAGTATGTAAAGTAGGTTTTTGAGGTATATCACGTAGTTGTTTGAAATATGTCAAACAGGTGTTTTGAGGTATTCCAAGTAAGTGTTTGAGGTTTACAAGAATCAGGTGATTAAAAACACCTACTTGACAACTTAAGCATGCTAAAAACACCTACTTGACATATTGTGAACAATCCTAAATGTCTAATTAAGGTATCCTAAAACGTACCAAATAAGTGTGTAGTTACACTACTTGACAATCCTAAACGTCTACTTAAGGTATCCTAAAACCCTACATAGTAAGTGTGCAGTTACAATTTTAAATGTCTACTTGAGATATTCTAAAACCCTACCAAGTAAGCGTGCAGTTTCAATTCTTAACGCGTTCTTAATGTATCCTAAAACTTAATTAAGCCAAGTTAACCCAACTACCCTATTTTTACATTTGAGTGACTTTCCTCCTATACTTATTGATCATTGCCATTCTCTTTGTTCTTACTTTCTTTCTTCCTTCTTTCTTTCTTTCTCTTTCATTTTATTTTTCTTTCATCTTTCATTCTTTCCTTCCTCCCTCCCCTATAGTGTTTCTTCCTTCCTCTTTTCTTTCACCAACTAGGTAAACCATAGAAGTGTCATTATCTATGGTGAAATGATATCCTTTATAAAAAATAGTTTTTATCTCATATTTTTGTCAAAAGTTTTTGTGAATCAAGACCAAATCTGAAAAATTGTAAATCGTATAATAAAGGACCAAATATTTTAGATTGTAAACAAGATCAAATAACTAAATTACGATTTATTCTAAATTTTTTTATTGGTTAGACCAACCTTTATGCAAAATGTGCATTTTTATTGTTTAGACCAACCTTTATGCAAAATCTGTATTAAATTATATTATTGGGAAATAGCTTGATTGTTAGTTATAATTAGAAAAGAATCAAAAGTTATTTAAATCACAAATTCTTGACAGACTGTCTCTTTGAGAGACCATCTCTAATTGAGTTGGCCCATAAAATAAAATATAAAGTACACAAAAACTTGTGTGAGACCGTCTCACTTGTGAGACGCATCTTATTGGGCCGGCCCAATTGTACTTTTTCTTTTACCAATTTCACAAATTAAAATGTCAATTTCAAGAGTTAAAAGATCAATTTTAAGACTTAAAAGACCAATTTCAAGAATTTGAAATTGACATTTTAAGACATGCAATTTGACAATTTTAAGACTTAAAAAGTCCATTTTAATACTTAAAAAAACCAATTTTAAGACTAAAAAGATCAATTGCAGGACATTAAATTCTTATTTCAGCTTTATAATATGATTTCTCAAACATTAAAGTTGATATTAAAAATATTGAAATTGACCTTTTAAGTCTTAAAATAAGATTTTTATGTTTTGAAAGTGTCCTTTTAAGTCTTGAAATTAGTATGTCAGAATATTTGTTAAAAAGTTGTTGGGCCTGGGCTAGTTGCACGACTAAGGTCGTCTCACAGGAGAGTTACTGTATAAAGTAAGAGTAGAAATTAAGCTATAATGGGTTGGGCTTGAAAGGTGTCTCTCAAAGAGACGGACTCTCAGGAGACTGGCTGTATTTAAATTAGTACTCCTTCCTATTCAATCTATTTGTCCTATTTGCTTTTTAGTTAATATATATTCAATCTATTTGTCCTATTTGCGTTTTAGTTAATATATACTAGTGTAGAAACTCGTGCAATGTACGAATTTATGACTATGAAATATATAAAAATATAACTTTAAAGAATAATGCAAACATATATCATCATTATTAATATATCGAATACATGATTTTTGAAAAGAAAAAATTAAATATTGATTTTTTTAAATTTTTTTATTGAAAATACATCACTTTTTCATTTAATTAAATATATTAAATTTTAGGTTAGTTATATAGAAATGCCATAATAAAATATACTCTATACTATACCAAATTTAGCTCTAAATTTAAAAATATTTAAATTCTAAATTAAGTAAATATTGGTATGTAATCAACAATCATTCACTAAAATAATTACATATGTCATGCCTCCTTAGAGAATGACACGTGTAATTTTCCAACATTTGTATAGTATTATACTAGTATAAAAACTCGTACAATGTACGAATATATGAGTATGAAATATATAAAAAGGTAACTTTAGAAAATAATGCAATTATATATTATCGTAATTAAATTTATTAAATATATGAATTTTTAAAGCAAGAATTAAATACTGATCTTTTTTAAATTTTTTGTTGAATAACTCATTTTTTTCATTCAATAAAATATATCAAATTTTAGATTAGTTATATAAAATTGATATAATAAATTATACTCCACGATACCTAATTTAGCTCTAATTTAAAAAAAAATCAAATTCTAAATTAGGTAAATATTGTCCTCTAATCAACTGTCACCACTGAAATAATTACATTTGTCATGTCTCTTTAAGTATGACACTTGGAATTTTCCAGCATTTTTATAGTATTGTAGCAAATCCGAAATGGAGAAGGAATTAGAAACTCCCATTTCACCAAAAAAATTGAAAAAAAAACCAAATTAATGAAAAAAGAAACCCATTACCCATTACCAAATCTGAGAAGGAAGATGGTTGTGAGTTCATGAGTTCAATTACCCAGAAATACCAAATCCGAAAATACCCATTAAAAAGTTATACCCATTTTAGAGAAATTACCCTGAAAAGTACCCTCTAAAAATACCCAGAAAAATACTATTTTAGAGCAATTACCCTTTAATTTTCAATGGCGGTGGGAAATACCCTCTTGATTCCATCGATTTCTGTTTCTCTTTTACCCTGATAATTTGAGCAATTACCCATTTTAGATCTCTAAAAATTAGTATAAACCCAGAAAAATCAGCTTAATTTTGTGTTGATTTTAGTGAGAGATTGAAGCTTTTAAGGATTCAGCAATGGAAGCTTTTAAGATGAAGATGATGAAATGGTGAAGAAGATGAAGAAATGGCGAAGAAGATGAAAATGAAGATGAAGATGATGAAGATGAAGATGGTGAAGATGAAGAAGTAAACAAGTTTACCTTTTCATCCGGTTACAAGCCATCCGTATCTTTAGATGCGGATGACCCCCAAAGTTCATGCCTTTAAAAAATAAACGTAAGTTCGAACGTTTAGAAGCAAATGAGGCAAAGTTCGTATGTTTAATATCAATTTTTCCAAAAAAAAAAAGTAAATATTGGTATGTAATCAACAATCATTCACTAAAATAATTACATATGTCATGCCTCTTTAGAGAATAACACGTGTAATTTTCCAACATTTTAATAGTACTCCCTCCTATTCACCATAGGAGTCCCATTTGACTTTTCATGGATTTTAAGGAGAGTCAAAATGGGACCCTAAGGGTAGGAGAAAGAGTGGTATTATGAGTTTTTAATGTAAAGATTAAGGAATTAATGATTCCTACCAGTATGAAGCATTTTTTAACTAAATCTTGAACTTGATATTTTTAACATCTAATAGTCGGAATATTTTTTCAGTACAACATCAAAATTACATCGTTCCGTCTATTAAAAACCGAAATTACATTAATAAATACTAAATAAAATTACAAAAGTCCGTTACGGTATCTCAGCTAGTCTTCTCAATTCTTCGACGGCCTTGGTGTTGTTGCAGTCGTTACTGATCATGTGAGTGCGGATTTTTTTCGATCATTGACTTCAGTTTTCATAAATTACCAAAATGACGCATTGTTAATTTCATAAATAGCCACCGATTTGCAAACAACTATATTTTCAAACCAAAATATCATCACAGTACCCACAAAAAATTAAGAAACCCAAAAATTAAATGTCCAAAAATTAATGAAGGAGATCAGAAAGTGGCGCCAGTATTTTAAAAAAATCAAAATTCCATTGAGGCAGCAAAGAACAACCGAATTAGAAGGAAGAGACATAATGCCGCCAAAGTCAACATTTCAGCAACCAAATTAGGCGCCATTAACCACAAACCAACACCCAAAACAGAAACAGCAACATCATGGTATAAATAAACATTCCACATTCATTAATTGCACAACTAAAACACAATGACACTTTCTAAAAATTTAACAAAAGAACAAAGAGTACAAATAATTCAAAAATTACTCTCAGCATTAAATACGAAGGGGAAACCACAACTTGGGACCATTAATGCACTTGCAACTGAATTCCAAGTTTGTAGGAAGACAATCACAAGGTTGTGGAAAGAAGTAAAGAGTCAAATCAGCAATAGAGATACTGTCATTAACCTCAACAGCAAGAGAGTAGGAAGAGAAGCATCAAATAAAATCAGCTTTGATGAACACAAATTCAAGGTCATCAAGTACGAACTAAAAAGTACTCAACATTCAGTGGCTAGGCAGATGGGGTGTCACAAACCACAGTGTGTAGATGGAAGAAGAACAAAGTCATAAGGAAGCACACAAACGCAATCAAGCCAACTTTGACCGAAAATAACAAGCTACACAGGTTAAGTTTTGCGTTATCTAAATGTGAATATGATGAAAATAATGATGCATTCAAGTTTAAGCCATACACTAACGTAGTTCACATTGATGAAAAACGCTTCTATCTAACCCGAGAGACGCAAACTTATTATCTGGCTCCGGGTGAAGTAGAACCCCATAGAGAGTGTCAATCAAAGAGGTTTATTCCTAAAATTATGTTTATGTGTGCTGTTGTAAAGACAATTTTTACAACTGATGGTGAGTGTTTTTTTGATGGTAAGATAGGCATATGGTCGTTTATCACACATGAGCCAGCAAAAAGAAGCTCCAAGAACAGGAAGAGGGGGGAGTTGGAAACAAAACCAATACAGTCCATCACGAAAGAACACATTAGGGCCATGTTAATCACAAATGTACTACCAACCATTAGAGTTAAATGGCCAGAAGGACTGTCTAAGCACATTTATATTCAACAAGACAATGCCAAGTCACATATTGCACCTAATGACACTGAATTTTTACAAGAATCAATGAAAGATGGCTTTTACATTCAACTTGTGCAACAACCACCCAATTCCCCTGATATGAATGTTTTAGATTTAGGTTTTTTTAGGTCAATTCAAGCTTTACAGTATCAAAAATCGGCCTACAATGTTACACAACTACTTAGGGCTGTGAACATTGCTTTTGACAACCTAAGTCCACAATGTCTTAGGTTTGTGTTTATCACTTTACAAGCATGTATGATAGAGGTGATGAAAAAACAAGGAGGTTTTGATTTCACATTCCTCACATGAACAAGACAAAAGCAGCAAGAGAGGGCACATTGCCAGATTACTTGAACATAGAAAAACAATTGGTTGTTGATTCACTTCAACACTTATTCTCAAAAATAAGCACAGAAACAATGAATCAGTTAGTGGAACTGATTGGGCATGCAGGAGGTATTCAACAAAGAACCAATACAGTGAATGTGAATGTTGACATAGCATCAATAAGTCAGGTTATATCAGAAAATCAACAACAACAGTGAGGGAAGGGAGCAACAATTATTGGGCCATATACGAGAAAATCATTTTTTTTGGGTGCAACAAAAACCATCAAACATCAGAAAACAACAAACATCAGAAACCAGCAAGCATCAGAAACCAGCTAACCAGCAAACATACGAAACCAGCAAACAACAGAAACCAACAAACAAGCAAACATCAGAAACCAACAAACTAGCAAACATCTCAAATGACAATCCTTTTATTTTTGGAAAACTTTTGGGATCTTAAACAGTGGGTGTTTCAGATCTGAACAACAATGTAAAAATTTTGTGTTGTTTAAAATGAAACATTTGCATTCATATACAGATAAATGAAAAAGTTGGTTGTTTGCATTACTCTCAGGTAAATCATTGAGTGAAAAAAATGTTTTCAAATCATTGAGTGAAAAATCGAACCTCTTTACGGTTAGAAGTCGAAAATTAATCCAAACCCCATAGATTCGATTTTAGGTGGCTAAATCATGCTCTCACTTAAAAGTTCATAGAGCAAGTAAAAAAAATGCATCAAGAAACGACTCAAACAAAAACATCATCAATCAAAAACCACATGCACCCACAAGAATAGAAACTCACTTGAAAAAGGACCAAGCTTATCAAGCCACTCTTCTTCTTCACAATCAGTATTCGAAAAGACAACATCAGCGGAAGTATAATCACGATCAGTCCAATCTTCAGGGTCAGGTGTGTAAATGGGCTCACCTTTAGAGTCAAGTTGTCTTCCCCATTTAGGATCAGACTCAAAAGAGGTTGAGTCATCATAATACTCGAAACATACATCCTCAAACTTCAAAGACCTAGATCTAGGGTTTCCATCATTAGAACCCCTAAACTCAAGCTTAGAAGGCGATTTGTAAGGGGATTTGGGGATACTAAGTTTTGAAGAACTAGGCGAGTTAGGGTTTTTCAGGGGTGACTTGAATGGCGATTTCTTGGTCTTCAATGGTGAGTTCACAAGCGAGTTAGGGTTCTTAAGGGGTGACTTTGGGTTTTCCATGTGAGCAGATAGAAGAACACGAAAGAACAGAAGAAGAGAGAGAAGAACAGTTGTTCGATGAAGGGAAGATGAAGAACAGTTCTAGGGTTCTTCAAGAACACAGGTAGAAGAAGCAAAGAGGGAAAATCAATTTTAGGGTTCTTAAAATGATGAAGACAGGGTAATGGGTGGGGTTTAGGGTTAAAAAAGGGAAGGATGATTAATGGAGGGTGTTTTAATTAGTTTTAAGAATAGGTTGATTAATTATAAGAGAGGAAAATTAGTAAGGATAAATGAAGATAAAATTGTGAATATGATAAATTTCTAAGGGCATAAGAGTAAAAAAACCATACCAAAAAAGAAAATGGGACATTTAGTGTGACTTGACCCAAAATAGAAATGGGACACCTAAGCTGAATAGAAGGGAGTATTATATATGATATGATATGATTCACTTTACCTTAATTTTTAAATTTTCCCTTATCATAATATTTACACTTAACCTTCCTATTTTGTTGAGGTGTATCAATACAAGATGTTTTAAACAAAACACTACTTTCTCCGTTCTAAAATACTTGCTACATGTCGGTTATTGACATTATTCATCATTCAAGCATTTTTTTTTTGAAAATTCATTCAAGCCTATTTTACACAACAAAAAGAAGGATTAGGCGACAAAGGCTTTTAGTAGCCTATTTTGTCACATAAGCCATTTGGCGACAAAATAGGCGACTAAATGCTTTGTCGCCTAAAATTTTGTCGCCTAAGGAATTTTATGTCACCTATCTTATGCGACAAAAGGCTTTTGTCGCCTATTTATTTATGTGGATATAAAAAAAATGAATATTTGTTATTATTATATAATAATAATAGTATTATATTACTATTATTACTAAATAATAATAACAAATATTTAATTTTTTTTATAAATAGTAATAATAGACATTTAATATAAACAAAATAAGACTAAAAATTAAATTTACATTAATATATGAAAAAATTATACATTAATATTTATAATACAATTAAAAATATTATTTACATAAATGTTTGAAATATAATACAAAATTTCATAAATAAATATATACATATGTAAAAAAATGTAAAAATAAAAAGATTAAAAATAAAAACATATGTACAAAAACAATGTAAAAATACAAAGATTAAAAAATAACATGTCTATTTTTGAAAGATCTCTAAATTTTCGAAATAAGCCAAAATAATCATAAACATTTTCAAAAAAGTAGAAAAATTTTAAAAAAAGCTAAGAAAATCTCTAAATTTGCGAAAAACTTTTGAAAAGCAGATAGATCTCCATAAATCAGAAAAAGCAAGATTAAAAACCCTAATTTTGGAAATTCTCTGAATTTTCGAAATAAGCCAAAAATCAGAAAAATAACAAAGCTAAGAAAATCAATAATATCCCATAAATCCATTAAACCAACCCTAAAAATCATTATTTTCGAAATCATCTAAAACATCCATAATAAAACCCATAACAAACCCTAAAATTTCAAAACACCAAAAAAAAAAACTCTAAATTCTATAAAATTTAAATTAGTTTCATGTTCGAAAATCAAAAAATAAAGGGAAAAATTAAATGAAAATAAACAAAAATAATCGAAATTACCTATAAATCAAAAGTTTGAAGGTCCACAAGTGAAATGTTCCAACAAAAGCCACCGAAAAATGGCCGGAAAAAATGTAAAACAATCGGCGAGAAAAGGAGTTAGAAAAATGGTGGAAGTATGTAAGTAAAAATAATGAGTTAGGAAAAATTAAGGTTAGAGAGAAATGAGAAAGAGAGAATGAAGAGTAAGGCGTGAAAAATATATGGAGAGAATGGGAGAAGGACGTTAGAGATTATAAATAAATGAATAGGTTTATGTGACAAAAGAGTTTTGTCACCAATTTTGTAGCATAAAAGTTTGGCTACAAAATAGGCTACAAAACTTTTTGTCACATAATAGTTTGACGACAAAGAGTTTTGTCGCTTATTTTGTCGCATAAAAGTTTCCCGCCCAATTACTAAAAATTGAATCGTATAAAAATTTTGAACAATAATTTTGGCGACTAAAAAAACCCTTTTGTCGCGAGTTTTGTCGTCATACTTAGAGGCATCAACTTCTTTTTTGTCACCTAACTTAGTTTTTTTTGTAATGTTATATATAGCGGCTAATGTATAAATAAAAATATAATCAAGTGGGTCTTATTTGAATCGTCTAATTGCCTTTTTAGATGTGTATAATTCAACATATAAATAAATAAAATAATACTATAATTAGACTGCGTAAAAAGACAAATGTAATAAGTATAATGGAATGGAGGAAATATATAATGTTTGTAACACATACAACTGAGTTCAATATCATTACAATACGTAACATTTATATCAAATTATTGTTCAATCATGTGAAAAGTAAAGAAATAAACATCTTAAAATTCCCAATCTTATCAAAAACAAGATACCCCCATGCAACTTTAGAATAATCGTTTACCAATTATGTAAGAAAATAAATAGCACCATAAGAAGGAGAAGTATGATATTTCCCACACAAATCATAATGAAAAATTGAAAATAAGTAGCTCTACTATCATATTGCTCAATAACACACATTACATGCGTTATTAGAAATATCACTCAAGTTAATTGAAAAAAGAAAAAAACAACCACACTACTTTGTCATATGAATACCTCAAATGTTGATGTCATAAATTCAAAGAAAATAATCCATTTGTTTACAACTCACGTATTCTCAGAACACCACAAAAATATTAAAGTTTGTCTCCCTAAATATAGATCTTGTATAGCACATAACATATTAACGAATATTCAATTCAACACATATAAACAAGGTGGGTTAAAAATTAAATTGCAAGATAAGCCGAGAACATAAACTTTTGAAGAACATTTTTTGAGTCTAGACATCACTCCGCTTGGTTGTGAGCACTTGTTTACCATCCGGGAGTCCGATGGGATAATTATTAATGTCACATATATTCGTTAAAGTAATGATTTACTAATAACATGATGTTAGATACCAAAAGCTTTTGTAGCTCAATGGATAGAGCATCTGCATGTGGAGCAGAAGGTTTGGGGTTCGACTCCTACTAAGGGAAGGTATCAATTAGGTGGTTTCTTGACTTCGGACGTCTCTCTTTACTTCATTCTTGGGGGAACGGGTAAAATTTGTCCTTATCTTTCAGAAAAAGAAAAATCTTATCCGAACCCTGCATTGTGCGGGATACTGAAAAGTGTCTTATGAAGGGTATTATAATCTTTAGCTACTGCAGTACGAGAGTCAAAACAAAGAAAAAAAAAACAAAAAATAGACTTGGACATCAACTCGTAACGACAATGCTTAGCCACAATAATTAACACACAATTGTTTTCCCCGACCTAAAAAACACAACGGCATTAATAGGGTTTTTTCGTCCTTTTGTTATATATTTTATAATTATAATCATCATAATAATTGTTATAATAATTATTTCTATATTGGTTAAATTACTTAATTTATCATTATCATCATCCCAATAAATCTTGTTCAAGATAAGATCTAGACTCTAGAGAGGGTGTGAAAGAAGACAAACCAGTCAATACACTCATCACAAAAAGTCACGAACGAATAGATCAGACCCTCAACTCAAGTAGTGATCAAATTAATGAAACACAGTTTTACTCTGTAAAAACCAATTGAATATGTAGAAATAAGTTTAGCACAGTTTTACTCTGTAAAAACCAATTGAATATGTAGAAATAAGTTTAGCAAAAATCAGTCAATAGCAATTTTAATTATAAAAATCAGTTTCAATCAGTAAAATCAATATCTATATGTCAAAATCAATAAAAATTAGTTAAATCAGTTAAATGCAAGTGATATAATTAAGACGACCCACATGTATATTTAAATAAATATAATTATTTTACATATTCCTTAATAAACTAGTAATATTCTCTCATTTCTTAATATCAATTCTAATTTCAATCACTAAATTAAGTTTCGATTAGTAAAATTCTACTTCGATATATAAAAATAACTTTCAATCAGTAAAATCAGTATCTATATGACTGCATGTGAAAATCAATAAAAATTAGTTAAATCAATTGAATTCAAGTGATATAATTAGGACGGCACACATGTATATTTAAATAAATATAATTATTTTACATATCATCATACATTCTACTAAAACAATAAAAGAATATGACACATGTCACTTTTATACATCATGTTTTCCCTCCTAAATTTTAATTAATTAATATGGAAACTTTGAGTTTTAATTAAACTTTATTTCTTAATGAATAATAATAGTACGAAGAAAGTCAATTTTAAGACCTTTATTTTTAAAATACACTTTTTTAAGAAAAAAATATTTTGGGTAACTTTCATTTTTAGTAAATTAAATGACTAAACTATTAACTTTATCTTATTTACGATAAAAAATAATTAGAATATAAAAAAGTTGTTGACTATAAATAATGTTATAATTAAAAACTCTTAAATTATGTAACGTCAAAAAAAGTTTCAACTTAATTATTCAGCTAATATTTACAAAATAATATTTACAATGATAATTATGATAAAGAAAATTATAGAAGTTTATATTTGGAGTATGCCATAAATAAATTGTTTGTGTATGAGTATACCGTATATTCATTTCATAGAAGGAAGTTTGATATAATGTTTGCACAATAATTTAGCCCATGATTAGTAAACCTTAAATTTAATATATACTCAGATTAATCGATCCATTTAGGAAAGAAAAAGTATCATTAGTAAAAAAAAATTTTTTACTAGTAAATATTAGTTTAATCAGGGAAAATAGAATTATTTTACTTATAATCGTTTTAATTAGTAATATATAGTTATGATCAATATAATGGTTAGTTTTGAAAAATTAAAGATTATACTTAATAAATTTTTTTACATAACTTAATAAACAAACATATTCGTGCATTGCACGGGACATATACTAGTTGCTTAATAAACTAGTAATATTCTCTCATTTAATTTTCTTAATATCAATTCTAAACACTTGATTGGATTCGTTGTCCCACTATTCAAACATTGCTATAAACTAATTTGATCTTATTTGTTTACTGTTTAGAGATAGAGATTAGAGATAGTGGGAAAAGTAATGTTTGCCATTCTTTGGACATTATTTTTGTTCTTTGAATTAACTTAATCAATTGGAGTCAAATTTTTAGAAAGGCGTTAATTTTGTTATACTCACTTCTCTAGTGAAGTTGGTGTTTTCTTCCCTTTGAAAAATAAATATAAATAAGATAAGAAAATAAATAAATAAATAAATAAATAAATTACTATGTTAAAAGGGATTAGTTGGCCTACTACTACGGTTCAAGAAGTTAATGCATGCCATAATGTTCCTTTTATGATGTAGCACAAAACATAGTTCCATACAAGGACTCCAATTACAAATATAGTTTTTTATATAAAAGTGTCAATTTAAATATTTAAAATAACGTGTTCAACGTTAAACAACTAAAATAAATATTTTAAATACAAAAGTCGATGTTTTAAATATTTAGTTGGAGTTGGACTAAATTTATTCTTGAAAAATAAGGAAAAATTACCAAAAATGATATAACATTTTGTTTATTTTCTTACAATAATACTAACTTTTGGTTAATCATGAATAATACCAACTTAAGAGGGGGTTTTCCTAAAAAAATCTCTGACATGTTAAAAGTCAAACTATAAGAGATTATATGACAAAAAAAATTGGTAATTTAATCATTAAATTAAAGTTGGTATTATTTTAAGAAAAAACTCCAAAAGTCAAACTATAAGTTTATATTATTATTTTAGGAGAATTAGCAAAAATATTGTAATTTCACGATAATTTTTCAAAAAATAATAAATGCATATATCAACTGAGATAATACTCAATTATTATCGAATAAACATAAGTTAATTAGTTACAGCTGCATTCAAGAGAGAATGTCATAGTAAATAAGGGTATTTGTGAAATTAATAAATCACATTTATGTGGTTGGATGTGATAGGGTAAAAATTTTAGAAAAAGTTTCATAGAATAATCCAATCTATTCGTGACTTTCCTACAATAATCTCACCTATTGATTAACAAAGAATAATCCCAACTTTGAGGGGTATTTTCCTAGAGTAAACCATATGACCGAATGACTTGCTATAGCACGTTTTATTTTTTAAAAAAAAGATAAATTAAAATAAATTGTCAAAAAAAATGTTCAAAAGATGTTCAAAAAAATTTTATGATTTTTTTTTATTTAGAATTTTTTATGTAAATTTTTAAAAATTTTCTCTAATTTAAAATTAATTTTTACTTTACTTTTTTGGTGATGTATCTACTATAGCAGGTCATCGGGTTACATAAGTTTACTCTAGCCAAATACCCCTAAAGTTGGGATTATTCATGGTTAATCAATAGTTGAGATTGATAGAAAAATCATGAAAAATTTTGGATTATTTTAGGTAATTTTTTCAAAATTTTATTATTTAAATTTATCTTTTTTTAATGTTATTTAGTTTAATACTCTCTCCTATTCACCATAGGAATTCCATTTGACTTTTCACGGATTTCAAGGAAAGTCAAAATGGGACCCTAAGGGTAGGAGAGAGAGAGTGGTATTATGAGTTTTTAATGTAAAGATTAAGGAATTAATGATTCCTACCATTATGAAGCATTTTTTAACTAAATCTTGAACTTGATATTTTTAACATCCAATAGTCGAAATATTTTTTAAAAACTTTTCACGGATTTTAAGGGGAGTCAAAATGGGACATTTAGTGTGACTTGACAAAAAATAGAAATGGGACACCTAAACTGAATAGGAGGAAATATTATTCTTTTATAATTTACAAATCATGATTATTTAAAAACTTTTACGGTACTCATTCACCGTGTTGTCCGCAATGTAAAATTGTCAGCATCGAAAATGCTTGTAGTTCTACTGATTTGACAGTACAATTTTCGGCTACGACAACTCTTGAATTTTCTACTTAAAATATCTCTTTTGTTTCTTTAGGTCGATACAAGCTATCTTCAAAGAGGAAGTTCTAGTAAATAACTGTTATTTGTGAAATTAACAAATCACTCTTATGTAGTGAGATTTGATAGGGTGAAAGTTTTGTTAATTTAATTTAACTTTTTTGATTTTATTTATTTTATTATTATTATTTTTGTCTTTTTACGGATATTTACAAATCACGGTTATCGATTAGAATTTATTAATCTTCAAATTACGGTCATCACAAATTAGAGTACAGCAGTAAATAGCGATTGCAATGTGCAGTAAAAAACTTAAAGAGTCCAGATCAGGGTTTTTCTTTTTGTTGAAAAATACGGACAAATCATACTCGTTCGGTCGTTTCCCCAAGGAGGGAGCAAAGAATGATGCGCACAGTCAAGAAACCCTTCAACTTATACCTGTGCACAGTTGGAGTCGAACTCCAAACATTCTGCTCTACATGCAGATGCTCTATCTATTAAGCCACAAGCGCTTTTAATTAAGAGTGCTAGGTGTTAGTGCTTAAAGCTGAAAACCGAATCAATTTAGGTTCACAAGTTTAAATAATTGGTTTTTTTGGGATAGTAAAAATTATGATAAAGTTTTGAAAACAAAAAATATATCAAAAATTTAAATATTTGATATAATCTGAATCGGCATACTGTATATCCAATTATAAATTCTTATTTTTCCTACTTTTGTTAAAATAAATTTCACATTTCTAATACATAAATATTTTAGTCCATTCTCTTTCTTTAATCAAAATTATTATTGAAGTTTGAATATAAAACCATTTTGGAAATACTTTTGGATTAAAGTCTAAATCAATTAACTACTCCCTCTTATTCATAGAGAATGAGATATTTGTTTTTTGACACTATTTACTTATTACTTTTAAATTGTATTTTATTCTTAATCTATAAATTAGAACATAGTCAAGTGAGATCTTGTTTGATTCGTCTCAATGCAAAGATTATTAATATTCATTTTTTATAATATTTCGTTATGTATAGTAAGAGATATTATCATATTAAGCATTGAATAAGTGCATTGGATAGTGTGAAAAAACAAATGTCCCATTCTCTAATAATAGGAGGGAGTATTAATTAGTAATGCAACTTAATTATAATTAAAAAATGTTCACCAACCTAAAAGGATTATATTATATGATCAAATAAGAAGGTAGCATATAGTATAAAGTTACTGTTGAAGTGCCCATGTGTTACCCACATGTGAATTGTCCTACATCGGAGAAAGAGAAGAGTATGTATCACTCTATATACTCACAAGTCACAAGGAATACTTATTCTCCTCCTTGTTTGGGTTGCCCATGCCCATTTTCTAAATTCTATCAGTTACCTAATTCGGGACCTTCTTTGGTTGTCGTATTTTACGACTGAGCAATATTAGATTCATCGCCTCTAGTTGCTCCGGTCAACAATTGATACAACAGGCCCATTACAAATTTACAACCGATGCCAAAGGGGTACTACTTACCAGTACTAGTGTGCATTCCACCGATACTTATATAAAAAAACAACGGGTCTTAGGAGAGACCATCGTACTGTGTGACCACTCATAAGTAGCTCGATCAATATGTTCAATTATAATTTTTTAAATTATTAATCAATTTAAGGTCATAATTGATATCAATTTAAAAAGTCATAATTGATATCATTAAAATTATAATTGATTTCTTTATGGTTGTAATGAACTCATTCAAGTTTATAAGTTATAATTTATCACTGTAAAGGTGATTACTTATAGTTTAACACTATCTATACTATATACTAAAGTCATTATTCAGAAGGACACGTGTCGTCTTTATATTAATTCATTTCCCTCCAAAATATATTAAATTCTATATAGTTTATATGTAATTAAAATTCTTTATGCATGACAATAAAAAATTGGGTAAGTAATATTTGACTCATTAAATGTTAATCACAAATATAGTTTATATATAATTTAAATTCTTTATTTATGGCAATAAAAAATTAGATAAGTAAAATTTGACCCATAAAATGTTAATCTCTTACACGTCAAATATTATTTCTCTATATTTATTACAGTTAACAAATAACAAATTAATATCATGATAATTTAAACTAAATTTATTTATGTTTAATAAATTATTTAATATTTTTAAATTTTCCGTGCTTTGCACGAAATTCAAGCTAGTAAGCTTTAAATTGATAGTTGTTTTTCTGATATAGTTGTTTTTCTAAGTAATAATGGACTAGCCCATTTAAAATGCGTTTCTTATAAAGACAGTATCAAGTAAGAATTTATATAATGAATAAATAACTTAACAAAGAAAGAACAAAATTAACAAGAAATACTTTTTTTTTTGTTTGAGTTGATGTCTTATTATAAGAAGGATGGTGAAATCATACCTTACTCTATTCGTGGCGCACAAAAATCACAATTAAGAGTTAAAGCCAATATTTTTTTGGAAAAACTATTTCTAAAAAGCCAACCTTTTAGCCATCTGCAAATAAAGAGTCAACGTTTCATTTATTCAATAAAAAGACAACCTTTGTTTCATTTTTGCAAATAAAGAGTCAACGTTTCATTTATTCAATAAATTTAGAGTTAAAAACTTACCTGCTATCCCTTTATTTGCAAAAATGAGACAAAGGTTGTCTTTTTATTGAATAAATAAAATGTTGACTCTTTATTTGCAGATGGCCAAAAGATTGGCTTTTTAGAAATAATTTTTCCTATTTTTTTCAAACTTTAAAGAAAACCAAACACACAAACACAACCTAAAATGTGAGGAAAATGTGCACCAAATCTTAAATGAACCTCAAAATAATAAAAATATATTTTGTTTGTATTATAAATATAGCTAAACTTATTCCACATCATCCTAAACTAAAACTACTTTCCCTCTCCTTCCCCTGTTATTCCCAAGAATAACCACCATTACAAGATAAACCCTTTTCTCAAGCTTAATTCCCCTTTTTTCCCATTTCCTAAACTTTTTTCTTCTGGCAGAAGGCCTCCTAAACTCACCCAGAAAATTATATGGCGTGAATTATAGAGGCCTTCATTGTTAAGGGCTCTTTCTTATTTTGTTTAATTTCTTCAATTATTGCAATAAGGAGAGCTCTTAGATTTTTGACATTTGAAAAACTTGTTAAAATCCCCTTAAAATGCCCATCCCAGGTAAGAGAATCCTTATCCACCCCATTTCAATTTTTTGTATAAGATGATGTGATGTAATTATTTATCAATAAGAAACTATTGGATTGTAAGGGTTTGAATTCAAGCAGACTTAAGTTTTTGGTTAAATTGATTAACAGAATCGACGTGGTTACATGTTATTGTGATTTGTGACCCACTTCTCATTTTAAGTGGGATATTTATAGGGTCTATATTGCATCCACTACGGGTGAATCTAGGACATTAGTATAAGGAGCGAGGAGGGTCATTGCCTAGGAAAGTCCGTGTTTGTGTATGTAATATTTTCTGGAGCCTCAACCATTAGCTTCAGCTTTTGGTTGAGTTAGTTCTTTGACATGGTATCAGAAGCTAACGTGACAAGAGATCATGATTCAAATACCATGTCAAGGAACCATCTCAATCAAAAGTTTAAACAAATGGTTGAGGCCCCAAGATATTACATACTCTAACAGTCCGACTAAGACAGACTACACTTATAGCCGAAATAACTTGTGTGAAGCTTTTGGTTGAGTTGCTCCTTTAATAAATCATAAATTCTCTGCTTTTTAAGCATATTTTGAATTGTGTCTTACAAAAAAATTGTTCTTTTTTTTGAAGAAACTGAGAATAACCAACAAAACCCAGAAGCAGAATCAGAAAATGAATATCAAAAACTGGAAATTAAAACAGGAGAATCATCCCCAAGAGCTGTTCTTGAAAACCCAGTTTCGAACGATTCCTCTGTTTCTAATAGCCCAACAAGCAGCAATAGCAGTAATGAATCAATGGAGAAATTAAGTTCACCATTTAATCCATTCAATTATGGGTTTCAATTAAAGGGTTTTATTGATACAATGAAGAAGAAATCTGGTGTAAGAAGGTTATCAACATCCACCATTAATCTGTTAAGTAGTTATGATATTTCTGCAAAAAGTCTTCGTAAGAAATTGGGTAGAATTCGAAGTGCTGAAGATAGTATTGATTTTTGTCTTCTTTCCAAAGATAAGCCTTGTTGGAGGAACTTTAAGTATTCAGAGCTTGCTGTTGCTACCGACCATTTTAGTCCTGGTACGACCTTCAAACTAACCCGCCATTTTTTGTTTGTTTTTTGTTTTTATTTTTCTAATTGCAATTTCAACAACAATTTTAATGCCTTAATTTAAAAACAATACTAAGTTACTCCTTTCCATCTTCCGCTTTGAGTTTTTCACAAATAATAAGGTAAATAGAATCTTTGGGTTGTAGTGGGTATTATTTTAATTAAATAGTACTGTAAAGTAATGATTGTATTGGAATTATAAGGGAGAAAATAATTAAATAGCAGTGTGAAGTAATTATTTTATTGGAAGTATGAGAGAAAAAATAATTAAATAGGATGTTAAGTATGGAAAGTAAGGTTTCAAGGGGTAAAAGTGGAATGAAAATTTTTCAAAAATAGAAAGTATTCTAAAGTGGAAGAACTTTGAAACTATCCGTTATAGTAAGGTGGAAGAACTTAAAAGAACAGAGGGAGTAATAATTAAGAATCAGGTTTTGTCTCGGTTAAAACATACACCATTATTTATAGGAGGAACCTGGGTTTTAATTGTGGTTGCCCCTCCCGACTCTTCTCCTTTTTTCGGCCTACCTTATACCTAAAAACTCTACTGTCTTATTATTTGTTGTTTCGTTTTATAATAATAACTATATACTCTATATATTTTTTTTCTTTTCAAATTGAATAAATCAAAATTTAAATCCAAACTTTGCCTATAAGTCCTCATCAATTTGTATGAAAAAAACATAATAAAATCATAATATATATTTTTTAAACATTAGTTTTTTTAAAAAGAATTTCTAAAAATCATAATAAGTTTTTTTGACTTGTACATTTGCATTGAGATTTATAAATAAGTAAACAAGAAAAACAAAAGATAGTACAGGAGAAAGTAACAATAGTTTGTTAAATTAAGTGCGTATTTTGAAGCTATAGATAATAGTTATGGTCAAGGAATTATTATTTGTTAATAAAAAAAGGTTGCATATGTTTAGGTATCAAATTATTCAAACTTCTTAAGTTGAATTACTAAATAAAATTACATATTTCTAATGGAGAAACATAAAAAAGCTAGGATTTTTCTCACTAAAGCTAAAGCTATGTTGTCCTCTTTTTGATCTTTTAATGAAAAAGTATTAGCTCCATGGATGATTTAGTATTTCAAATAGATTAGTGGCTAATGACTAGAATAACTAGATAAGCATGTTTGAGAAGAGCATGCTCTCATTATGTTTAAGGTGGAAGAGATGTGGAAGATGCTTCATTTTTACATGATTAGGACTAGAAAAAATGCTCTTTGTTCATTGGATAAATTATTTGTAGAAATAACTATAGAATATTTTTTTAAAATCATAACTAGTTTGTTCTAAGTTATAAGAATATAAATTTATAAACTACGGAAAGAGCTTTTGATATAGTGTAATAGAGGTTCTTGACCTGAAAAATTAATCCAAATTCAAAATCATTTAAAAGAACTTATTTACATCAACTTTTTATAAGATACAAATATATATAAACCTAACAACATAAATGTAAGATCATTGTATTTAATTTTATATATATCTTGAGTTCATCTTATAAGAAAATGACATAATCTATATTGTTACATGGATAATAATTTAAAAGTTACATTGCAAATAAAAAAAAAATTCATTCTACAAAATTCCGTGTGATGCATGTGTTTTATACTAGTTATTTATAATCTATATTGTTTAATGCATGATTTTATGATAATGTTTTATGTATATTAGTTTTATATTTCTCAATCTAATAGTAATACTTTTTACCGCTTTTAAAATAAATCAATTTATAATTTCAATATGATTTAGGCTCATATAATAACTTAATTACATATATAAAATTTATAATATTTTATTTAAATAATTTATAAACTGTGCTTGACACGAAAATCTATCTAGCATAAGATAAAACTAGTGATGTGAAATGAGTCCATCTTAATTAATTTGATTAGTGTTAGCATTAGATACTTTTTTGGGTGAAGTGGAATTAGTCCACATTGAGGGGAAGTTGTGGAATTAAATGAACTAGTTAGTGATAGTTCGTCAAAAGTGAAGTGCGTAGATGCACTTTTGACCAAGGTAGTACAAGTACCACTTGCTACAACCAACAAATAAAGACGCCCCAAGATTAGTCACTTTAGCAGAGCTAAACAACGTTTTTATTATTGAAACTCCAAAAGTCTAAATGGTAATGTCTTGGTCGTATATTGATTACTCTTTTTTCTCATTGCTCAGACACAAAAGAGTTCAAGACGGATTTTTTCCTATTACTAATAAAAACTTTCAATTCCACCTATTTGATTTCCAGTTGACTTTTCACCATTTTTAGAGTGTTTTTAAATTTTTATAGTGGTGAAGTAGGATTAATAAGTGTAAAGGTGTGATAATGTTAAGTTTATTAAGGGTAAATTGGTAATAGTTAACATATTCGAAATAGAAATGATACGTTTAGAGTAATTTGCCCAAATAAGGAAGACATTTAGGTTGAATAGAAGTTGAATAGAAGGAAAATTATTTTGCCACACACTATAAAATCACAAAAAAAAGAGCATACACCGTATGATATGCAATGCATTATGCAATACTCTCTATCTATCGCAAAGAACACAAATAAAATGAAAATCAAGAAAAATAAACAAAAAATAGTAAAAAGATACTTATATTTTATGAAAAAGTGAAAAATATGTGAAAAGATGAACAAGTAAATTAAATGTGTGGATGAATATTTTTAAAAAAATGCAAATTATGATTAAATAAATTTTAGATAAATTTAATAGAACAGACTAAAAAAACATAAAGTTAAAGTGTTTGAGAGACTATAATAAATTTTATCATACACAGAAAACACTATTTTCTCTTTGGAATTGACCTTTTATTTTTTGTCTATTTGATTTCAAAGCTACCCATTTTCTCATCAAAATCTATGATTTTGCTACCAATGAAATACTATCGTTTTTTTCTTCTAAAATATTCCTTTTGTTGCAATAATACTTGTTGATTTAAATTACCCTCAAAAAATTGATGCACCATATAATTTTATTATGCATGTGACGGTTAATGATAAAAACAAATTATCTAATCTAAGAATAAAAGTTACAAGGTTAAATTACTTTTACCTCTGGTATGCAGTAATATTTTTTGTTTGGTCCTTAGCCCAATCAAATGAAATCCTTAGAAGTCATTCAAATGCCATTGGAATTTAATTTTTGTGGAAAATTTTAATTCTTACTAAATTCCTAGAAATTACACTGTCCTATTTCACTGATCTACGAGAACTTTTAACTAACACAAGAACTTATAATGATCGAGACATAACATGGTTATGTAATTCTTACACTTCATAAGTATACCTTCCAATTACTTTGTGAAACAAAACTATAATTAGCTACGTGAAAATCAGTTTCGATATTGCATAGGCCCTAAACAAAATGAAAGAAATATGCTCTTTTTATAGAGGGTCAATTTCGGTGTTTAATGGGTGTTTGACAAAAATAAAGATATAATTTTATAAGCGGTATTCTACTTATTGTCTTGATTGGCCCTTTTCTAACACTAAACCCTAGCCGAATGTCTACATTGGTTGTTTAAGGTCAGAAACAACCTGAGGGCAAATTTTAAAAAAAGTTTAATAGTCTAACAAATGCAACGACAATCACTTCAACCTCTTCCTGACTCAAAGGGAAGTTGAGAAATAATAAGTTGACATTGGATATAAAGAATTGAATGCATAAATTAAGAAATGGAGTAATGGTTAGAAGTAACAATTAATGGGTTTTGACCATTATTATTAATTAAAATTCATTCACAATAAAGGTGGACAGGGTAGTACAACCATAATACTCTACCACAGAACTTATTTTTACTCTGTCAGAGATTCCCAGCTTGTCAAACATAATAGCAAAACAAATACTATTACCTTTAATGGAAACTCTGGTGATCTGATGGGTAGTGAGGGTTAGATATTTGCATTTCTATTGCCTAGGATATTCCACGTGCTGGGTTTTGGGTTTTGGGTTTTCCACGTGGTAACCAAAACTTTTAAAAAATCCACGCGGTAACCCTGAGATTTATCAAATTGTTCCACCGTGACCTTTTTGCATATAAAAACATTAGCAAACGTTAATTTCGAAACTGTATGGCTGTTGTACGCCTATTTATGCGACTCGCCATTTCAAATGTCATCAGTTTAAACATTTTCCCCAAAAACATAAACCCTAACTCTCCCATCTTTGGAATTGGGGGAAAAATATGATTTGGATGAAAAAAAGTAGAGTTTGAGTTCATGTTTTTGGGGGAAAATGTTGAAACCGATGACATTTGAAATGGTGAGTCTCATAAATATGCGTACAATAGCTTCAAAACTTTGAAATTAATGTTTACTAACATTTTTATGTGCAAAAGGTCACAGGGAACAATTTAGTAAACCTCAGGGTTACCATATGGACTTTTTAAAAGTTTTGGTTACCACGTGGAAAACGCAAAACCTCGGGGTTACCACGTGGAATTTCCCTATTTTTAATGCATTAATTGTCTTTTAATTCCCAATTCCCATTCAGTTATATAGACTCTGCTCGTTTAGTAGGTGATAATAAACGATGGTAATAAGAATGAAAAACTAGTATAATTTTGGTTGAAAAATCTTAGTTACCTTGATGGTCATACTTATCCAACTTCAATCATCTCATTTTCTTCTTGAAATTCATCCCAATACATTACCTTTGGGAAATTTCATCAAAAGTCCCTCGAACAACTATAATCTGGTCTTTTAGTCCGTCCTTACTTTAAGTTCTGACTTAACCAGTGAACCACTACCGTATACCATATGCCCAGTACATGCACAGGACACGCATCATATTTAAAGGCAAAGAGTAGCATCAGCATGTGCTGATAGCTTAAGAAAAAATACCATATCAAGTTAGCAAAAGTACAGCACGATGAAGTGCACTGCAACTAACTTAGAAGGGAAATCAAAACTCCTCCAAATACATGGTCTGATTTATAATAACTAGATCACAATTTGCACGGTCCACCTAATTCAATACTCCAGAGTAACTAAATATGTTGGGATAGATTATCCAACATCGATGAGTTAAAGATAGTGTGCACACTTTATAAGTCGTTAAGAGCCCTTTCTCCCATTGTCTTATGCTTTCGAAATGCTATCTCCTTAACTAATAAAGTGGGTGCAACTCGTGATTTACCAATGCTTGCGTTGACAGTAAATCCAGCTCAATTTAACTAACTTGATTGTACTACATACCTTATTGACACTCGCATATTTGACGCTTTATTTGGTTGAGTCGTGGGATAGACGAGTAACGGATACATGCATGCTTGATTACAACCCTAATACCCCAATTCGGTGGGAGCCATTAGATGGATTAGAGTAAAGAAATGTAGATGAATATCGATGCCATAATAATGCATGAATAATATGACAGAGAAATTATCTTTCTAAACATTGAGCAGGGGCACTTCTAGGGAAAGGGGGTCATGCAGAAGTGTACAAAGGGTGTTTACCTGATGGTACCCCTGTGGCCGTGAAGAGGCTAAAGAAGAAAGGTGAAAAGGAAGATCATGAGAGAACTGCTGATTTCTTATCTGAGCTCGGAATCATTGCCCATGTAGACCATACAAATACTGCTAAACTTATCGGATTTGGTGTTGAAGGTGGTTTCTACTTGGTCCTTCAATTCGCTCCCAATGGCAGTGTCGAGTCTTGTCTTCAAGGTGCCATCTACATCCTATCTTTTTCTCCTTCGCATATGAACCAAAACCTGTACAGAGCGTATCACAGTCAATAGTTTCCGAACTTTGTAAAAAAAAAAACCGTAACTAGAATGCTGATAAAAGTGCAGGATCAGAAGGTTTAGATTGGACAACAAGGCTTAACATAGCTGTAGGAGTAGCAGAAGGATTGAGTTACCTTCATCATACCTGTCAGAGGCGAATAATTCACCGTGACATTAAAGCCTCAAATATACTACTTGGTGAAGATTATGAGCCATTGGTGATTGCCCATTTTTATCACATTCTTTTTCCTTTTTCTCAAATTTTTCTAAATCATCACCTAAAGATGTATGTTTAAGTTTACATTTTGTTGTAAATTGCATACAGATATCGGATTTTGGGTTGGCAAAATGGCTTCCTGATAAATGGGTTCATCACGTTGTGTATCCTATTGAGGGCACATTTGGGTAACACAAAAATCATCCCATTTTGGTATAGTTTCATAAATTGTTAGTTCCTAAGCTAATTTAGTTTCACCTGGGAATCTTTCAGGTATCTGGCTCCTGAGTATTTTATGCACGGGATTGCTGATGAGAAGACAGATGTGTTTGCTTATGGTGTACTATTACTGGAGATCATAACAGGCCGTCATGCGGTTGCTGTCGACTCCAGTAGACAAAGCCTTGTAATGTGGGTAAGTTTTCAGACTTGTAGAAAAGATTGACCTATGCAAACTATTGGCCAAAGAAAAACAATGCTCAAAACTGTTGGAAATACATCACATGTGAGTAAGATCTCACATCGCTAAAATATTGGGTTGACTTGTATATAATGCTTGGTGAGTAATGACAAAGAGTGAACCTCATCAAGTGTTTATGCAAGTTAACACTCATTACCCGTGGGTTTGTGGGCCTGAGCCCATGGGTGCCCCGTTGGTGTATCCACACGAGTGGGTTCATGTGACGAATTGTCACGACCTAACACACCATGCTTCGCCAATTCTGTTCCGATAATCCTGACTTTTGCAACCTGTATTTTCTCACCAGGCAAAACCTTTCCTTGACTCGAACAACATGGATGAAATAGTAGATCCAAAATTAGGGGACAACTATGATCGAGAGGATATGAAACGTATAATGATAATAGCATCCTTGTGCATTCACCATACACCTACTAAGCGCCCTTATATGAACGAGGTAACTCTTTACCAAAGTCTCTTTTTCCCTCAGCTATGTACAACTGGAAAACTAATCGAAAATTTAATCCTTTTGTTATTGAGGTTGTGGAGCTACTAAGGGGTGAGCGGGGAATGGTAGTAGAAGAGATAAAGCAGAAGTCAATTGCCCCAAGATCAATAATGTTGGACGCTTGTGATTTGGAAGATTACACGAACACAAACTACCTCCAAGATCTTGATCGGCATAAGGAGTTGGTCATGGAGTGATATAATGTCGTCTCTCTTGTTTTTCCTGAATCCACTTTTTCTATGGCTATCCCTCAATTTTTCGTTTATATGGGATGGCCATTGATGCTGCAAACCAGTAATTTGCTTGGCATCTTAGGCTAGTACTAGGGTGTTGAGTGTAAAGAGTAAGACCATCCTACAACTTTTCCGTCAAGTGTAGGGATTATTCTCCGTCGTCAAGTAGCTGAGTTGAGGCTTTCGTGTCCTCACCGAAAGAGGAAAGAAACAATGTATTGGTTAGCTTGGGAATCTAATGCTTTGTACAGTTCTAATGCTTTTGGTTCCATCAGATGAAAGGCAAAAAAACCTTACTAGGTTTCAGGGTTATGTTAAAATGGAAATCAAGCTTAAATGGATTGAAACCATTCAAGTAGAACAAGCAACTAATACCTTTTTAATGAAACCATTCAACCTGGCTTGAGTTTGTTTTTACCTAAATCACTTGAAATGAAAGTATTTAACACATCACCAAGGTGAAAGAAAGAAGAAATTATAAGAGAAAAACAGAGCACAATAATAGAGTAATCACAAACACAAGCAAGAACACAAAAGTATGTTTTAATGGTGTCTTAAACACCTCTCCTTCAAAATAGATCATATTTCATTAAGCATTCAACAATAAATCAATGAAATATCTCTCACATTGCTTAAACTTACACACTCAAACTCAAAGTTTCCATGCTTCAATGAAAACTCACTTTAAAAGAACATTATTGGCTCTTAAAATCGTAAAGAACTCTAGCACAAAGACAGCACGAGATCCAAATCCACACACCAATGCAAGGAACTTGACAGAAGGCCACTGAATAGCCTGCTCGAAAGAGTCAGGAATGTGCTCGAACGAGCAGCTTGTCGGCTGCCTGTCCGGTGCGTCCAACCTTCATCCCCTTCCTTGCATGATGTAGTGATCCGAAATTGTATTCACAGTTCACACCTCAGTGCACACCCATCACTTCTCTTGAATTTGTATGTTATTGTGTGAGCAATGAAGTGATCAAAATCATTCGAAACATTTGGTGATTTAGATCACATAATTTTGTCACTAATACCGAAGCAACACATTTTAACCTTCAATTAACTTACACTTGACCGTTCCATAGAGATTGCTATATTTCACTGGTTAATTTGAGATCTTTTTAAGCCATATGTAGCGATTTCTGTGGGATGGGGGAGCCGATAGTAATTTTAATTAATAGCAAGTAATAAGTAAATGGCAAGTCTACAAACATACAAGCAGTAATCTTGGATCAACGAACTGATTGTTTGATTAATTTAGAGTACAACACTTGAATGACTGTCACTATAGAAAAAATGAACTTAATAAATCTAGTACTTAAACTTTCAGCAATAGATGTATTAGTTTGCTATGTTACCATTTTGGTTATCCAAATAAATTTTGCAACATTACTGTATGCAGCTTGTCTTGTATGAGACCGTCTCACCAAAAGACAAGCCATATAATTGTTGGCCCAATTGAGTTTTGATGATAACTTTCTTATTTATAAACAAACAAGTTTTAGAGATTGTTTTGTAGGTCGTATATTCGATTTTGTTCAAGTCGTCAATGGCACCTAAAAGACTTGTTTAAATAATATTGTACTTGTCAAAGTCAAAGTCAAAATAGTCAGTCTTGAAGTCATATGGAAAGTCAAAAGGGAAATTGATCTCTACTATTCCAAGAATTGATAAACTGAAATAAGTGCTGACGGAGACAGTGCAGTGTTCCCAGCGAAGCAGGTCTGGAGAAGTTAGTCAACTAAAGAAACGTAGGAAATTAGTAATTCTAAGTTTCAGTTGATTGTACGGTTAAAAACTAAAATTATTGCATAAGATATTAACTGGCAATTAATTAAAATAAATCTAATAGTTGAGAATAAGTCTCCTTATTTCTCTCCACAAAAATAGGGAAGAAGCTAAAGTTTAGTTGAATAAGTCTTCAACTTACTATTATTAGCTAATAGTTAACTAATTGTAACCGTGTGAATTGGAGTAATCTTCAAGGTAATTCTCCACATTCCCACATCTTAGAATAAAGGAATCATGGATGAAATACACGGTTTAGCACATATAAAAGAAATTTTTATAACCGGCTAGTAGTGTGGTATTGTGCCCTAACCGAAATAATCTAGAATGATCACCCAAGTGAGAAAAATATTCATTCTTTCATTTGCCAATTAATTCTTAATATTTTTCTTATGCAATATTTTAGTCTTTATCCAATTTAGAGAAAATTACTTGTAAGAGTTTTTGAGTGTCTGTAAATTAGACTTGGGGAAGTCTAAGGGGAAACGAGAGAACATAGAGAAGAGAAAGAGAAGGAGAAAGTGTAGAGAAGAGGCCTAGAAGAGAAGAAGAAAAAGAGAATCGTTTTATGTAATTGTATTGATTGCCTAAAACATTAAGAGAAGCTTAAAATCCTGAGTGGTTGTGGTTTTCTTTCTATTAGGCCTAGAAAGTTTCTACGTAAAATCCTTGTCTCCATTTTACTTTCTTGCTTTTTGTTTAAGTATTTTTATTAAGTATAAATTTCGCAAAACATGGCAAAAATACTCAAAAGAGCAATACAACAATTCACCCCCTTTATTGCATTCATAATCTCTAAGTGTTTCTACAATAATTAACTCATTATTCTAATTGATGACTTTAAAGTGGTGTTTGGTATAAACTTTTTAATACCAAGTAAGGGATCCAATTATCATTATTTCACATTTTTTATCCAGTATAATTTTAGGTTAACCGGAGCTCTTTCTTAAGGGTAATAAATACCCTTATTTTATTACCAGTGTCTACATTTATGTCGAGTAAACAAAAATACCTTTTTATGATCAAGTGAATGCTTTCCTTGTACCGTTATACCAAACAATATATTTTACAACTCTGTCATTTATCTTCGCATTACATTTTATGTTCTTTAACCATATTTTTATCTTCCACTGTAACAACCAGAAAAAAAGGAAACCACCAAAACTATTTATATAACCGTTCAAGAAACATAAAAGCCATGACAATTGACCAATCGATGCACAATTTAATCTAGCATGGATATAAACTAAGCAAGTCGGTAGTATCAGTAACTAACTAATCACAAATGATCCACCACAAAAAGTTCTTGATACCCAAATAGGCAGCACTTACCCAGACCCTCGCAAATTTAGCTCGATTGTAGTTCTCAATTGGCGCAATCTCCCATTGATTCAACCTAAATTCACATCATCAAAATCTCAAAGATGCAAGTACCGTCATCAGACATTGTTATTCAGATAGCCTTTCTGCTTTTTACCTTTGCAATTTTTCTCGTCATCTACAATCTTCCAAAGACTGCCTTCTCCAAGCTTCGATCCAATTCCCGCGCCGCTTCCCAATCAAGTCGCCATTTCCTAAACGGCGCGCAACTCCTTAGCCGAGCCAGATCAACTCGCAATCGTAGTGCCGCCGAATCGTTGGCTAAAGAAGCCGTTGCAGAAGCCGACATAGCTATCTCTCTTCTCCCTCGCGACGCCGCCGCACTGATTCTCCGAGCCTTGGCTCTTGAGCTTCTAGGACGCCGAACATCGGCGCTTCGCTCGCTCGATTCTGCGCTCACATCGCCTGCTTCAAAATCTCTATCAGGAAGAGAGAGAGGAGATGCGTTGGTGAAGCGAGCTGAGTTGCAGTTGGGTGTGAATCGGAGGAGAAGAGTTGACTCGGCGTTGTCAGACCTGGTTGAAGCGGTGAGTTTGACTCGAGATAATTCTAAGGCGTTTTGTTTGTTGGGCCAGTGTTATGAGATGAAAGGGATGAGAAATGAGGCCTGTGCCGCTTTCGATGAGGCCCTAAAGATTGAGCCTGAGTCTACTGTAGCTCGCGAAGGCTTGGACCGATTGAGATCTTGATTTGATTACCCAATTCTTATGGGTCTTGGGCCTGGTTTTTTTTTTAAATGTACTCTTATTATTTCCTAGACTAGAAGTACAAATGTTTTTAATCAAAAAAAAAAAGTACAAATGTTTTGTTGACTCCAAATGTGGAGGTTGTAAAATGTAGTTTTATTTGGGAATGATTATTTCATTTTAAATAGTAGATTTAATTGTGAAATCATAAATAAAGAATTTGAAAATAACAATGTGTAAAAAGTTATTCTCAAATTCTTAACTTTAACAAATTTTAATACAAATACTAGTTTGTCAAATACTTAATTTAAGTCAATTCTAGATTTGCAAATAAAATTATCATTTCCAAACATCATGACACTTAATTTGAATCGAATACATAAATAGATAAATAACTAAAGAGATATAAGTAGAAAAAGGTTAAAAATCGTAACTCTTCAATAATTACAACTCTTACTTGTCGTCTTTCTTCTCCTACGTAAAGTTGTTTGTACTCGCTTTCTTACAAGAAAGCGAGTAAATATCTTTCTAATTTTATCTTTATTTTAATTTATTTCCATGATTTTTCTCTACATCCTTTAAATGATTCCCAACAGAGAACAAATTAAATCGATTAAAATGAAAAATACTAAAACGAAATAAAAACAGAGGAAATAAACAATGTCTTCAGACCAGGTAACTACAAGAAATTAAACCAAAAAATTATCCTTCTTTTCTATTTCGTTGCAACATTTTCTGCAAAAGACCCATTGTTCAGCTATTGCAATAAAGCTATACATACACAAAATTTCCAGAAACTGTCTCTAATATTCTACCAACAGTCATCTTGAGCCCCAGATTTGTATTATCATCCTTTGTCATAAGTTTAATCACTACACTAGGACACTACATGGGTCAGATCAAACCATTTTGTTTATGTCAGCTTAAAAAGAACCATTAGAAAACACATGTTAATTAATAACCAGAGACATATCTGGGGATCCAAAATTAGCTTTTTTGCTCATCAATACCTCTAAATTAAGCTGGCTAGCTACCTAAATACTAAAACCTTCCTAAGCCCTCCGATTTCTGCATTAGTCGACTACCTTGTTAATACGGTTGATGATGAGGCCATATATAAAACTCCGCAGGCGTCTGTGGCATCAGCGACATCATGGGAGCTACGATTGACGATACCCCTGAAGCGTAAGAGTCGGAGGCGACTGCTTGTGCCCCGCCATTGGAGTTCAACTGATGAAATAGATTCTGGTGGAAGATAGCCGATGCTGTATCGTATGGCATGGCCGGGACCGATTGGATGGCAGCAAAGTTGATTGTGCTGCTCGTTCCACCGCTACTTCCATTGCTCGAATGTGACTGTTGTTCGAGGCTGAGTGTGGGCTTCTGATCAGCCGCCTCGGCAGCAAGCTTTAAGCGCTTGGCAGCCCCACCGATAGGAAGGTTGCTCTTGAGGATAGCATCTACATCATAACGGTTCATTTCAAAGTTGGTAACTGCGTTCACCCCCCTAAACTTGATGGCTGCTATGTCGTAAGCCTCGGCTGCTTCCTCCTCGGTGGCTGTTAGGCAAATGAAGGTTGGTTGGTCAGTATATAGGTAATAAATAAGTAACCAGTAAAAGACGGTATATATGTACGTTAATCAAGTTCGGAAACAAACCAAATGTTCCTAGATATAAATCTTTGTTGCCAGCAACACGGCCAATTCTTGCTTGCCAACGCCCTTGCTGATGATGTCTCGTGACACCTCGGTAAATAGAGGCACCCCTTGAGAAGCCACTACTTTTCCTGAAAGAATTACACCCGAAACATCAAATTAGAAAACGAAAAATATAAAGAATTAGTTTGGCAATTCCGAAACTATCAAATGAAACAAGACGCACCTCCGGAGAGAAGCAATGAATTCTTGCTTGGTCACATGTTTCATATCCTCTAATTCTGTAGAGTAATTTGAAATCTGCATGGACACAAATAATTACACCCATAATTAGAACTTGAAATTTTTTAGTGTGAACAAAGATAGCTTGAATTTCAAAAAGGAAGGCCAAATTACCGGGAAGTTTGTGGTGGCAGTGGGTCCCCAATACTTTAGAGCTGCCAAATCATACGCCCTAGCTGCTTTTTCTTCTTTGTCATACCCACCTAGATTAAAATGCACAACAGTTTTATCACACTACTTAACTTCAACACTATACACATTATACACTTTAATACTCTCTCAGACCCTGTCCATAGTATTCTACGAGGGGACTGTCTACTTTTCTATGAGGGGACTGTCTATAGTTTTCTATGAGCGGAACACACCGGATAGAATGATGATGATGTTTAACTTTAATACTCTAGAATCCAGTAAAAAAATATATACTATAAAGCTAGTATACTCACCCAAATAGACTGTAATTGCAAGCCGACCACCAAAAGTTCCGCGAATGATGTCAAAAAAAAGAAAAGCAAATGTTAAAACTTGATCAAAAGTCGAGAAAGAAACAACTACATATTATATCTTGACAAATCAAAGAATATACAAAAAAGTATTCATTAGCAATGACTAAAGGAAAGGATATCTAAAACATTACCTAGTAAGTTAAAATATATCACTTTTCGATTTTTAATAGAAATGTAGATCACATAACTTTCTCTATTTTGGTCAATCTAATAAAATCCGATTGCAAATTCCACTCTATTCCCATGTATTTGTCATAGTTTCTACTATTATATGTCCCGTTAACTTTTCAACATATCTATCTTAGTCATATCTTCTGAGAGATTTTCTATCGCATTCAAGTAATCCCAACCATTTTCTTATTACTAATGTCATCGATGGGTGTTGCAATCTCATGGAGACAAGAGAAAGGCGTATAAGCATTATGTTTTAATGTTTGAAACAACATAGACCAAGTACATATAACAAGGAAATTAGCACAAATAACATAACCACTACAAACAAAAAGTAGTATATTAAATGCATAAACAGTGTGATGTTTGTATTAAGTGTATAAAAAAGAGTAAAAGTAAAGCCTAAATTGAGGCTAGTGTCATTAGTGTGAACAGTTATGGGAATGAAATAAAATTTGGTGGCTTGGTCAAACATAGAGCTTGGACTGGCCTCAATCCAAGTGGTGCTGGTGCATGAGAGAGAAAACACATTAAAAAAGTTAGAACTAAAAAGTAAAAGTAGAGTGAAGGAATGGGAAGAAGCTAAGAGTAAAAATATGGCATTATGTACAGGCTTTGGTTTGAGAAAGTGGATAAAATCTAGCCCCACGGTTAGACTGCCCTTGTTAAAATTACTTTTGTTTCAACTGATTTTTTTTTTTCTTTTCGGGATTTGATAGGATAAGAGTTTTGTGATTTTTGTTTATTTTTTTTATTTTTTTTGTTTACTACTTTTCCCGTTTTAAATTAGTCGTATCATTACTCCCTTCAATTCATTTCAGTTGTCCTATTTACTTTCCTCGTTTTGACTCTTAATATCTCTAATTATGCTTAAATAAAAATTATGAAAAGTTGATATGAATAATCTTTGCATTGAGAAGAATCAAACAAGATCTCACATGAATATGTTTTAACTTATAGATCAAGAATAAAATACAAATTAAAAGGAATTAATGAATACTGTAAAAAAGCAAATGAGTCAATTAAAATGAATTGAAGGGAGTAATATTTATTCATCATTCTTAATTGGTGATTAGTTTTTTAATTCATATCTTTAAATTAAAATTCTTTAAATTAAAATTAAGCTAAGATCTTATTTGATTCGTCTCATTGTAAAGATTATTAATATCAAACTTTCATAATTTTTTATTATACTAATTAAAGATATTGAGAATTTTAAATTAATACACTAGACTGCGTAAAAAAGCAAAATACCGCAAGTAAATAGAAACAAAGAAAGTATATTTTTTTAACTTTTACGGTGATTTATAAATCAAGGTGATTAATTTGAAAATTATGTTATTTTTTTCTCTTCATTTTCATCATGTGTATGATTGATGAAATAGAAATACGTTTGAATGATCATTTAAATTCATATTAATTTGTCCTATAATATATTTTACTACATTTTCTCTCAAAACTCTCAAGATTTGCAAAGAAAAATGTACAGTGTACTTCTACTTCAAATAGGAAGGATAGTTGTAGTTGTAGTTGTAGTAACACAATATTCTAGGAGTATTGAGAAATCATAATAAAACACGCGGGTAATAACTTTAGGTTACACTGCAGTACCACCAAAGAAAAACAAAAAGAGAAAAATGAAAAAAGACAATGAGTGGTAAGAATAAAAGAAAGAAAAAGTAATAAGCAAATTGACGGCGTATTGAATTAGTGAGTGTAAGTTCGGATATTGAAATCAAAGTCAGTTTTCTGTAGAGTACTACCTGCTCAGTGCTGCTGCACCACCATTACTATTCATCTCTACACCTAGCCATTGCATCAAATCAATCCCCCATTTACTCTTTTTTCTCTTGATACTTCCCACTGCCCACTAGATTTAGATACTTACTCCCTTCCGAAATATTTGCTGGCACTGTTTATCGTTCACTAGTTAAGTGAGATCTTGTTTGAATCGTCTAATCGCATACTTTCATAATATAAATCTTTTATTTTTTTTAAATGTATATAATTGCATAAAAAAGTTAGATGTAGCAAGTAATATGAAACGGAAAAAGTACTTTATTTCTTGGGGTTGTTAATAGCTGATTTTATACTTTCTCTAATACTTGCTACTGATCGTGACATTTTATACGTTCTATAAAAATAACATATTGGATTAAAAAAAAATACATTGAATGGAGGAAGTATGTTGTGTTTTTTTATTGATTTTTTCAGCTACATTTCAAATATTTTTTTCCCATTCCATTCAAATTACCTAGAAAAAATATGAAAAAATTAACATTTTATCCCAAAATAAAATTTAAAATTTAAAATAAATGAATAAACTAAGAGTAAAAATAAAATTACCTTGACGGCCTTTCCTAGCTTGGCCTTCTCTTCTACAGCTGTTATCCCAAAGATGGGCTTCATATCTACCAGTCCATCTATGCCTACATTCAAATTTTTACATTAAAAAAATAACCCACTTGTATTTTCTAATTAAATAGAAATTAATATAATGATAGAAGTATTAAAAATTAATTTGTTCAATTAAATAAAATAAAAAAATTAATTACCTAGTAACACCTCTGTAAATGGAAGTTCTTTGACCAAAAGTATCAGAAATCTTCTTAACACTGTTATCAGAATCAACCCCAACCCCAACTGGAACAACTGATTTTTCAACACTCTGAGGAACAACTGCAAGCGACAAACTCCCACCATTGTTATTATTATTATTAGATTTGGTGCTACCATAACTCGGGATTAACTCGTTATTATGATGAGTTGACTCAATAGAATGACCAACAAACTCAGACCCATTTGCACCACCACCACAACTTAAGTGAGTTGTAGACGAGTCATCCACCTCAGAGCCCGAGTTAGCAGAAAAAGCGGCTTGAAACCCAGCAAGGTTTGAAGTCATAACTTTTAGATCTTGCTGTTGAGTATTAGTGTAGTAGTTAGGCACCGAGTTTTGATGGTGGTTTGACTCGTAAAGATGAGTTAACTGGGAGGACGAGTCCTGAGTTGTTTCGGTTTGACTGTTATACGACGTCGTATGATGATGACCACCTCCACCGCCAAAAAAATCTTCTAGTTTTGGCATTGTTGGAGGTGGGTTATTGTCTATATGCTGGTCCACCACATAATCAGTGTACATTCCCATATTTGCCTTCTGATTTCCCCAATCTGTAAAACCCAAAAAAAAAAAATTAAAAACCTTTTAAATTAATAAAATTAACATGATTTAAACAGTATGAAAACGAACCAGTTGTGTATATAGGGTCGAGAAAATAATGGGAAGAAGGGTTTGAGACAGGAGTGTGAAGAATCTGAGGAGTTTGATCATGATGATCATGATGAAGATGATGATGAGAAGTAGCCATCATTTCCATGGGTGACAAAGAAAATGATAGCCAGTTACTTGCTGTACCTGCTGCTGCTGCTGGTGCCATTTTTATAACTTGAAGATTAAATTTAAAGAGAAAAAAAAAGCCCAAGAAGCCGTTAGAGTGGTCAAATGAAACTTGATATTTAGGTGGGAAAACCGCGATACAAACGAAGAAAAAAAGAAAGTGAATAAATGAGAAGAAATCAATGCATGCAAAGAATTAAATTAGATTTTGGGGATGTATGCATGAAAATGAATAATGATAAGTTGTTGTTTTGTAATTAAGGTGAAAATGAAAACTTAGAGGAAATGAGAAAAGGGTTAAGTTTATTTTTGGGGATAATGAAAGAAAATGGATTGTTGTGAGGAGTTAGAGAGAGAGAAGGAAAGAAGAAGAAGATGAAAGGGAAGATGTGGAAGAATTTAAGGGGGTGAAATAGCGGTATTTGCTGCCAACCGGCGTAAGACCAGAGAGACAGATATACACACGGACAGACTACATAATTTGTAGTGAGAATTTCGGGAGCTTTAGTTTATCATGTTTTTTTTTTTATTTACTATAACTCGGATTTTTTTTTGATTTTTTTAATGATGTAATACTTCTTAGTATAAATAATTTATATTTTAATTGATTATTTTGATTATAAGTTTTAATTTAATGTTGTGTGCGATTATTTTACGATTATAAAAAGTGATTATGTTAAAGTAATAGGTTATCGATTATTATTGTACATATTGTATCTTGCATATAGAAAATTATAATCAAGAGGAAAAAAAGGTGATAACACATATGACATATCCATAAAGGAGGACGTGATCAGTCTTCGATTCTAGAAATGATCCTTAGGAAACAGGTTTTTTGAAATGAAAATGAATGAGTGAAACTAAATTCACGAGTAGGGTCAGCCCTAAGCAAGGGTAAGGTGTGCCTACGCCCAGGGCCCCTAAAAAATTTTAGTTTTCAATTAGTGATTAGATTCGAACTATTCTATGTATTTAATAGTTTAGGGGCCCATAAATAATCTTTCGCCCCGAGTCTCGAAAAACCTAGGGTCGGCTCTGTCCACGAGCTTCTATTTTAAGATTATAAGTAATTATTTTAAAATAATAAGTGTAAATTGTGTCCTAATAAAAAATAATTTCACCATAATAGTGTATCATTTGAAATTATTTTTATTTATTTTACTTCCTATTCAGCCTAAATGTCCCATTTAGTTTTTTGACACTATTCACTCATCACTTATAATTTGTATTTTGCTCTTAATCTATAAGTTAAAACATAGTCATGTGGGATCTTGTTTGATTCGTCTCAATACAAGGATTATTAATATCAAATTTTTGTAATTTTTAATTCAAAATAATTTCAGATATTAAAGATTATAATGTTGCCTCGACAAATGTAAAAAAACTAAATAAGACATTTAATCTGAATTGGAAATAGTATAATAATATGGAGAGGGAGACGAAGGGTGTCTTTTTAGCTAGTGAAGGTCAGAGGGGGCACGAAATTTTGTCTCAAACGAACAAGTGCCCGGGAGATCCGGGCTCAAGCGGTAATGGGAGACTTTGTTTGCTTTCTCCTAGCTTTACTCTCGAGTTTTATGTTGAATTATCCTTGTCAATTAGTTCTTTTTTATATGTTTTCCATCTACTTTTTATATAGTTTTTAAAGGAAATTTTAAGCGTTAATTTCTCTAAATACGTTTAATAATAAAATAGTAAATATTAAAACATGGATATATTTTATCATTAAATTTACATTTTAAAAAATCTTAATTAAATTTTTCTCTCCAAAATAAAATATCCTAAACAAGAATAACATTAGGAAATGGAGGGAGTAGTAATTATTTGAATAAATAAATAGAATTAACTTGACTACATTGAAGTGAGGTGATAGTTAGTGAAGTTGTAATAGTGAATTTAGAGTTGAATTGAATTTAAACCGAAAATAAGCTGAGAATAATATGTTTTATATTGAACTCAATTTTTAAATATCTCAAAATAATTGTATTGATCAAATGATTGAGTGAATAAAAAATTAAAATTGAAAATAGTAAAAATGTTTGAATAAGAATTAGATTTGTTAACCTTCAAGTGAACACTCACTTAGATAAAGATCTACCAATTAAGAATGCATGTTCGGGCTGCCACACGTAGAGACCATAACATCTCTAATTGTCGATAGACTATTTTAAGCTATAATATCTCTAATCATGTAGAATCACAACACAATTTTACAATCCTATGATTTAATGATGCGATTCTACTAATTAATTTAATATTAATTATTATTAATTTTTCTTATTAGAATCACAACACAATTCTACAATCCTATGTACCATCTTTCACTAATCTCTTTCACTTATCTAAATAAATTTCAAATGTATCATCATGAAAACTTTTAAAAAATAAATTTCTTAATCGGTTTAAAGATTTAAACTAATTATTAAAAAGTTTTTTACATTTTTAAAAATAAAGTCAAAGAAACTTTAATTCATAAATTTAGACTTTTAGAATGAATAATAATGATAAGATACTATATTTTTTTATTATATTTAAGTTTATTTGTAGAATCGTACGATTCTACAATTCGATTCTACCGATTCAATTCTACCTCTATAAACGATTCTAAGTAGAATATCGATTTTAACAACTTTACTTGTTGTTCCTATTTGATGTTTTCATTTGTTTTTTCATAGTTTTCAAACCATGGATTGTAGTAATTCCTTTGGTTTTTAATAATTGCAATATTTCTGTTTTTCACGCTATCCAATGCACGATTTTAATCTTTAATATCTCTAAATTCATATGATAAAAAATTCTAAAAAGTTAATATTAAGAAAATACATATTAAGACAAATCAAACAAAATCTCACTTAACCATATTTTACATTATATATAAAGAACTATATATCAAGTAAGATTAATTGGTGAACAGAGTTTTCTACAGAAACTGTAGCAACTAATAAAATTGGGAGAAGTATTTAATTAAAGACAAAAGTTAACTTGGGAGATTAATAAAAATCCAATCTAACAAGTAGGAAAACACTGATTAAAGAACTTACTGACAGATTTTGTCAGGATAATAATAAAACCAGATCATTTATAATATCTAATTTAGCTACTTGGTATTTGGTATAATTCCATCGTTTCGCGATCTAATAACCGACCTCCTCAGTTCCAATATTTTAACTGTAATAATTGGACAAATAGAACTTGACTTGTTTATTATATCAAAGTTGACTCAAATATTAGGGTCTCTCAGCGAAAAATAAAATATAAATGCAAAGGTTTTAGTTTTCTGTAATACCATTGAGATAGAGATAAAAAAAAAAATTCGATTACATAAGACACTATTTTGCTTTTTTAACCCAATTAACCAGTGAAAAACAACAAATTAACAATACTTTATACCTAAATTCAATGATTTTCTCTGAAAAAAAAAATACCAAACAATACTAGATAACCCTTAAACCAAAAACAAAAATCGAAAATTATTAACATAAATCATTCAATAACTTATACGTATTGCTCATTCAAATAATATTAATAATACTTCATGTTTTAATATATAATTAAAAAAATGTATATATTAAAAAATTTAGGTACTTAAAACGGAGCCCTAAATCATCGTTAATGTAGCTCTTACCACATAGCCAGCCCTTTATACTACAACTTGATCTCAAACATCGATCAATGACAATGTTGTATTTTAAGACTTATATATCAGTTTTGATAAATGGCGCTTATCTTTTTTTAAAAACAAAATAATTCGTCAAAACATTTAGAGAATAATTAATTCCTCCTCTATATATAGATAATAACACTAAACAAGCTACTAAAAAGTATAATATATACGTCACATTATCACTAAAAAAGTCACAAATTTTTAAACGAGACATTAAATGATGAGACCTTTTTATTGGGCCTACTCATGTATATTCAGTGTGTTAAAGTGATGACTCACAATTTTAAATGATTAATCACCAAAATGAGATGATTATATAAATTCGCTTCATAATGAGATGATCTCGTATAAAACAAGCAAAAAAATTGCAACCTCTTTTTGATCTCTTTGTTTCAACTTTCTTCTACAACTACTCTCTAATATCATAATCTCAAAGAATTTATAATTCACAACCAAATTCATGATGTATAGCTTTTTTTGGGTTACTCTTTTTTAGGCTTCGCCAGATCTTTTATGCACATGAAGAATACGGTTAGGAAACGCTTTTGTACTTATTCATTTCTTGAAATTGTTTACCTTAGTAATCTGATGCAATATTGCATCAAATTGCTGAAAGGATGTCTCTCTAGCAATCTGATGCAATATTGGAGGGTTAGTGGCGTCTGCCTAGATTGTATAAGCTTGTATATGGTCTTTTTGTACTTATCCATTTCTTGAAATTGTTTACCTTAGTAAAATTTATTTTGTCTCCAATTATATATTAATATCTATTTCTTTAAAAAAGTTCAAAATTTTCTTTTTGTTGCATTGTTCTTTTATTCTTGCCCATCTTCCCTTATCCTCTAAAAATAATTATTATTAGTAGATAAGATAATATTAATTCTCTTGTTATTTTGATTTATCTATTATAATTATATTTTGTACAACAAATATTAACTTATCCAAGTAATACAATAGAGATTTTCAACTATTCTACTCTCCTAACTCTAATACGTTCTTTATAATTCTTTCACCTCAATTCATTAAAATGAACCCAACTTAACTATTTTGTTGAATATCACTAATTTACGCTTTTGATTTATATATATTAAACTAATAAACGTATTTTAACTGTATTAAACATTGTTCAATTTGGATTTATAGGGGATATTATTGTTTTAAGGTGAAAAAGCTATGACTAAAGTCTCAACTGATTCTTTCATGGTCAATTTTTCAATCTAAGTTTACACTGTTTAATCTATACTCCCTCCAATTCATTTCAGTTGTTCAATTTGTTTTTTTGCACTTGTCGAGGAAACTATTTGACTTTTAATATGTCTAACTATGCTTAAATAAAAACTATAAATAGTTGATATTAATAATCCTTGCATTGAGACGAATCAAACAAGATCTCACATGACTATGTTTTAACTTATACATTAAGAATAAAATACAAATTAAAAGGAATTGATGAATAGTGTGAAAAAGCAAATGGGACAACTGAAATGAATCGGAGGGAATATCAATAATGATAGTATTATATTTATGCATCACTTTATAAACTCAAGGAGTATCTCCTACTATCACCAATTGGTTTTAGTAGTGAATCTTCTTTGGGTTTATGAATGGACTACTTTTTATCCTCCTTGTTTAGGTTGTCCAGATCCATTTTTTAAATTCTATCAGTACTCCTATTACTATAGTCATCTAAATATCTTACAATACATCAATTAAAAAAAAACTTACAGTAAATCAATCAAAAAAATGTATATTGGCAAAAAAAGGACTGAACAATAATTTGCACAAAATATTTACATGTGGTAAGTTGGTTTAATTTACGTATTAATTTTTGTATATGATGGAGTATGACATAGTAAAATTAAACATGCAACCTGCAGGCTGCAAATCAGTATGTTTAAATACTAGTATTATGTTTTTTTAGCAGAAAATTAATATCATATATATAATGTTTCGTAACTGATTTTGTAAAATCCTACTTCCCCGTTCTAATTTAATTGCAACATTAAGAAAATGACACTATTATCCATCACCTTTAATTTGTAATAAGATTTTAATTTATCAGATATTAAAACATAGGCAAGTGAAATCTTGTTTGATTTATTATACATAATAAAAGACATTAAGTTAAATTAGTGCATTAGAACCCGCGTGAAAAACCAAAAAATTGGTAGAGTTTTTTTCTGTATTTGTAGGCCATAAACTTGAGAATCTCTTAAATCAAGAGAATCTTTGTAAGTCAAAGGGAGAAATAAATTGTTGATATAAATAATGATAATTAAATTCCTATATCAAAAGGGAAATAGAAAAATCTCAATCACTAAATATATTTATTTTTTATTTATTTATTTATTTATTTATTTATTTATTTATTTATTATTTGAACTTAGATAAATCATCATCACCATAGTCGAAGACTTTTAAATTTTATATGTCTCAATTTTCAATAATTATTATGCATGTATGTTTTGATAATGTTATATAATAAATTATTTATTCACTTTGATAATGATAATATTATAACAAATACAAAAATTGAATAATTAAGTTTATATTGGAAATAAATAAATTTTACAAAATAATATTATTATTAATCATATCAGTAAATATTTATAGTATCTCGCATAAAATTGAATTTATCTAGTTATGATACTAAACTGGTTGATAATGGTCTTTAAAAGATAGAAGGCACCGCTAATTTTGATTCTAGCTAGTTAGTATCCTCCACGGTAATAAATAAATATGTTGTAACTTAAATGAATCTTATCTACTCACGAATAGAGAAATAATAGATTATATCCAAAATTTTCACACACCACAGCACCACTAATTAAGGCGTGATATTTTTCATTAAATTAAATTTAATCTATATCTAATCTATAATAATAATAATAATAATAATAATAATAATAATAATAATAATAATAATAATAATAAAGTCCAGGGCATATATTTTTCAGAGACTAGGTTTTTGCATTCAAAAGGGTGTCGATGTTCAGCTTGTTGCTCGGCTCCCCACCAACTTCTTGTAAAGCCTCTTTTTATGAAATGAAATATGTTTTCTAAAAAAAATAAAAAATAATAATAACAACAACAATAATAATAATAATAATAATAATAATAATAATAATGAAAAATTGACATTAATAATCCAACATTTTACCAATCCTCTCTGAATAATATATTACTTTTATATTGGATAATGATTAGGTAAAATATATTTTGGATAAGTTGCAATAATGATTTAGTATGAGAAATCAGAATTTTCCCCCTTGATTTAAGGAATATAAGAATAGGGAATATTTTATCATAGAATACAAACAATAATTAAGAAAATTAATGAGAAAATTATTTGTTTTAATATGTTCGTCTTTTAATAATTGGGATATCATATAAAATACTGGCTTATACACTTTAACATTTTAAATTAATTTACATCAGTTCTCAATTTCTAATAAAACTAATTAATTTAATTAATTAATTTGTCTAATAACGAATTTAATCACACGTTATATCATTTAATTTAAAAGATAATATTATGAATTCACTGAATCATTAATGCTAGGTTTTTTTTATACATTTATGTCCTGTGGTGCCAATTGTTTATTTCATTTGTTATGCATATACTTAATGAATGATTGTAGACATAATTATACATACTATCCGTTTTTTTATTTGTCCATTTTACCTTTTGCACGTATTTTAAGCAAATTTTAAGCTTTTATATTTCTAAGTGAGCATTATAAAAAATTATAAAATTATATAATAAAAAAATTTACGTCAAAATAAATTTAACAAGATCTCATATTAATATATTTTATCTTCAATATATAATTCAAAAATCTAATTTAAATTTCTCTCTTAAAGTGTAGAAACTAAAATGACGGAAGGAGTAATGTTTTTCATTTCGATAAGATTAAGTCAATGTATTATTATAATTTGTCTATGCAATTTTTTTGAATGGAGCATAGCACATGAATCTGGCTAGTAACTATTATCTGCATAAATTATATCATTATACCATATAAATAAGAAAAAATTGATATTATATCCACACAAATACATCTAGCCATCAAAAAATTCAAAATACACCAAACTATATTAGCATTATTAACTTTGAGTAAATTCTATTTATCTTTAATAATATTAGTAATGATATATTTTGAGTGTATGAGAATATTAGTTAAGTGAATTAATTTTAAATTAGCAACTCGGATAGTTTGAGTGTTGTTTAAGTTAAATGATAATTAAGTATTTCACGTCGAATAACTAGTTTTTTAAATGTATAATATCAAATCTTACTATTTTTTTTATAAAAAATATCAAATCTAACAATGTTATATAAAATGAAGGTTAGGAAGACCGGTCAAACAACATATAATATTTCTAGTAAGAACACTAATAGTTAGCCTTTATCCTAATTATTAGAGATTAATTAATAGTTCAAAAGATTAATAGTGTATAGACTTATAGTAAGCTAGAGATTAGAACTAAAAATTTGTAAAGTGGTTAACAACATGCATGCGTATCATACTTTGTTGCACCAAGATCTACAACTGTCATATGGAAAGTATATATGATCGACAATATGACAAAATTGGTGCAAAATAGTCAATGTAAGAATATTTGAATGCGATATTCAAAAAACAAAAAAGAAAAAAAGAATATTTGAATGGGTGTTTTTTAAGGATCCACGTTTTTGATGCAATATTTCTACGAGTGAATTAGCTATATTGACTTTTTTGACATCGTAAACTAAAAAATTTGATGTACTCGATTAATATAATAGGATATTTCAAAATTAGTAGATGAGTTTGTATCCATGAATAAATGGGGCAAATTCGTAAGGATATACTTAAATCAAAAATGGGATAGAGCAGTACATAGATTTCATTTTATAGTTATTTAATTTTGACAAACGACTGTTTGATGATATATGATAGTTGGTAGCTGAGAGCGACTAATTTAACTATAACTAGCTGAATATATCAACTATTCAATTGTTTTCACCAGCTGACTTTAAACACGTTGCACGTAGTAAGTTGTTCATAAATAGTTAATTTATATTAACAAGTTGTTTCAACTTATAAATTACAAAAGATCAGCATTAAATGGTTTGACTAATATCCATACATTTATTTATGACAAAATAAAGTAAAATAAGCCAATAAACTATTCATGAGGATTTTCATCCACTTCAAAACTAGCTTTTTCAAGTGTATAAATATAATTTCTCTTCCTCAATGGGATTGCATCTTATTTTTAGCTATAAAGTTATTTTGAAGTTGAAAAATTAGACCAAACAAAAATACATAGAAAATATGAGTTAGACCAAACAAAAATACATAGAAAATATGAGTTAGATCACTTTTAAAATATATATATATATATATATATATATATATATATATATATATATATATATATATATATATATATATATATATATATATATATATATATATATATATATATGATTGAGAATATTAATAATTAAGTTAGGTCACTTATAAAAAATTTATTCCCAATTCCAATACCCGAGCGCGAAATAACGATCTTTTAAAGTTTGCATTGAATTTTAGGAGTATATTGTTAGCAAGCTCTTAAAGTATAGCATCTAATGCCGCAAAGCTTGCATTAATGCAATTTTCGTTCAAAAGTTATGGGCAAAAGAGTAAACATGTATCAAATTTCAGCAGAAACAAACTTAAAACGATCGTCATTTTCGAAATTGGGCGTATAATATATCATTGAAAAGCTTTTGAAGTCTAGTTTCGAATGCCGCAAACGTTACAATAATTTTATTTTCTTATTAAAAGTTATGGCCAATAAAATGAATATGTATTGAATGTCAGCACAAAACATGCGACTAGGTTCATTTTTCAATTAAATTTTTTTTATGATTAAATTTGTTATTTTAATTTAATTATTATCAATAATTTTAGTTTAATAATAAAAAAATTTGATTTTTAATTAAAAAAATTCAAAACCATTTAGTAATTCATTAAAAAAATGACAATTCAATAAACACAAAAACCTGTATGCGGTCGCCTTACGCATGCGACCACAAAAAATTTATACTTATCGAATGTAAGCCTTAAAACCCAATTTTAAGACTTAAAAATTCAACTCTAACACTTAAATCCCCTACTTTAAAACCCCTACGCCAACCCTTAATTTTTTATTTACTTACCAATTTTAAAGACTTAGAATGTTTATTTCAATGGCTTTAAAGTTTGTCGAATCCAAGATTAAAAATGCCTACTTCAAGGTTCAGAATGTCCAATTCAAGCTTTAAAATGACGACTTTAAAATTATGGGTTGAATCTATGAGTGGTCGCACATATGTGGCCGTCTCACAGGAGATTTGTCGTTCAATAAAAACGATCACAATTTTAATGTTTATGGATTGGGTTTAATTATATGGGAGCCGGGAGGTAAAGGTAAAGGTAAAGGACACTCCTAGTATCCCACACAAGGTAGGGTCCGAGTGAGGAGTTTTTTTTCCCTGAAAGATGCGGACAAATCATACTCGTTCCCCCAAGAAGGGAGCTGGGAGGAAGGACTAATAAAGTAATTGTAAATGGGAATAGTAAAGCGTAAAAGCAGGGGAAACAACATGCCTGGTCATGAGCACAGAGCACGCACATAGCGGTTGTTAGAGTATATAACATATCTTTGAGCCTCAATCATCAGCTTAAAAGGCGAAAGGATATGTTATATACTCGAGAAGTAAGCAGTGAGAGTTTGAAGTTTGGTGGCCATCTCATCATTACTACCTTTATGATGATTCAATCTCCCATTTTTTCGGCTTGTGATGCCAAAATGTGAGCCATGCACAACCCTCATTTTCTTCTATTTTGTTCCCATTATTAGTCTTTTGGTTCATAGTAGGACTAGTACCACTTCTTTAACTTTTTTTATTAAAAAAAAAACAATTAGATTCATTGCCTTTGTAAAAGACAATTTATTTTGTTCCATCGGTTTGTTTGTTCTTTTAAAAAAAATTTAACCGTTGCTTTTTATCTTCATTTGTGAATGGTCCCTATAGTTTAGCTTTATTAGGTCACAAACTCATATTAAAAAAAATATATTAACGTTCATCGCGGTTTTTATCATTTTTAGGCCTTAGGCGAAACTTAAAAAAGGGTTTTTCTATAAATAAAGTTTCGGTTCTTTTGTTCTACAACTATGTATTATATAGTTCTCTTTTTTTTCCATCACATTAATATGTCAAATAAATGTATAAATTTAAAATCATATAATGATAAAGTACTTATGCATAAATTAATTTTTAATAATAAGAATTAACTCAATTTGGAGTCCTTACATGCTGGATCTTAGGCGGTTGCATCTCAAAACTACCTTCAGAAACCATCCTATTATGATCGGAGAAAAACTCATATAGCTAAAGGAGTATTCTTGGACTTCACATTAACAAAATACTCTCTATTTCTTTTTATATTATATCATTTTTCATTCAATATCAAACACTAAACAATGAAATAGTTGGGATTACTCATGGTTAATCAATAGGTGGGATTATTGTAGGAAAATCATGAATAATTTGGATTATTCTAGGTAATTTTTCCTATAAATTACTTCATCATCGTCCTTTAAAACAAAAAAATTTGATTGAATAAAGCCTTTCTAATGTGAAATAATTTGTTCTAGCATTTGAATTAAATAAACTAATAAAATATGGTTTTTGTTTAATATTTTAGGTTTCCATTAAAATATTTAAATTAATAAAGTGTTTAGCATATATTACGTAGTAGTATCAATTATCAGTTTAAACTTTTGATTGACTTATACAATTTTATAAGTTGGCCTAGACAACTCAAATTAACAACAAAAAAAAGAGATAACTCAGTTACAAGTCTGAAAAATGTTATTAAACTAATTTATATTAATAAAAGTTACCGCTCAAATTTATATAATGATTTAACATTGAGCAATTCAACAATTTTATTGGATTTTCGCAAACATGCGTCAAATTTGATTTATGTTCATGTTAACACAACATACATCATTTAGTTAGTTAATTGTATGCATACTGCATAGCCTCATTTACCCTAATTATTTATTATTTTTAGTAGATATTAACTTAAGTTTAACATAACTCTCCATGAATCAAACAAATAACAAATCACCTTGCATTTCGAATCCATAAATTATAAATATATAGTACATATGATTAAGTTTACAAAATATTATATATAGGAGTATTATTATGAACCATGTTCACATACTCCTAATATATTTGTGATCAAAGTCGTTAAAATCGAGATTTTACTTGAAATTGACCGGTCAAAAATATATGATTTAATTGCGATTCTACAGTAACTTTTTTGTCATCATTTAGTCATAATTATTCATCTCAAAAGAAGTTTATGAATTACTCCCTCCGAACCAATTTAATTGTCACATTTTCTTAGTTGGCAAATTCATATCAATTGTCACCTTTTCTTTTTTGTCAATCTTTTTTTTACCTAAATACCCCATGTTCACACAAGTAAAGACTAAAATACCTCATCATCATCATCATACCCAGTGTTCCCGCACATAGATAAATCTATATATGGCCAGGGTTTGGAGAAGGAAGGTCGACGGTGTCTCATAACCATAAGGAGAGGGCGGTCAAAAAGAGTCCTTCGGCTCAAGAAGGGTCTTCAAAGATTGAAACCTGCAAATATCCGAAATCCAAGCATAGGAATCAACTAACTACAAGCATAGTAAGTGACTTATACAACTAAAAGGATACATACAGATAACTAAGAAAACGATACAGGTAAAAGAGGAGGTAGAGAGCGAGAAAGGCAAAGAACAGTAACAAACAAGTCTAGTGGCCCTCTAGTTTTATTACTTACAATACTCCAACTACCACCTTTACAATTAATTTAATCAATTAAAATACCACAATTATCACCTTTTTAATGGACCCCATACCACCCTTAATAACCGTGCCCAAGCAAATAGGACAACTAAATTGGTTCGGAGGGAGTAATTTTTTTTGACTTTATTTTTAAGTATGAAACAGACAAATATTTACTAATTAGTTAAAATCATCATATCGATGATGGATTTTTTTTTAATTTTTATGATGATGGATCTTTAATCATAAGAAAAATTAAAATAATTAAAAACAAATTTGTAGCATGGGATCGAAAAATCCTTGAATTGTAGAGTCATGTTATGATTTTAACCCAAGAATATTATATGATAAGGTTTATATTTTCACAAATTCTTGTGAGAGACGGCTCTAATTAGGCCGTCCCATTATATAATTTTTAAATTATTGTAAATAGGCATTAAGATCAATTACGTAAATAAACATTTAAAATATTGAAAGTACGCATTAAGGATACGTTATGTACGCATTAAGAATAATGTAAGTATGCATTAAAAATACGATAAGTGGGTATTAATCTTTAATAGGCTAGACTTGAGATAAGTCTTTCAATTTAAACTGTGATATTATTATAACATTAATGTTTATAATTTTAATAGAAAAAAATAAAATTATTAATGATAATATATATATTGTTATATATAATTATCAATTATCGGCTACAATTACCGTATGTGTGAGTTAGTAATAAGTACAGTGTGACTTCTAGTCTGATTAATTAGATTTCTTAATTCAGTAATTGAAAAATTAGAAAATCTTAATCAATTACGGTGATTTGTAAATCACCATGAAAGACAAAAAAATATATTAATAAAATAAGTAAAACTCAAAAAGATAAATTACAATCTATAAAAAGTCACCCTATCAAATCCTTCCACATGAGTGTGATTTGTCAAGGTGGCAAATAACCGTTATTAACCTAGAGTTACTCATTGAAAAATATATCGAAGAGATAGATGCTAAGTTAAAGTGGGATTGAGAAAATATTACTACCTCCTATTCAGCCTAAACGTCCCATATTTTTTTTTAGCACTATTCACTCATCACTTTTAATTTGTATTTTATTCTTAATCTATAAGTTAAAACATAGTCATGTGGGATCTTGTTTGATTCGTCTCAATACAAGGATTATTAATATAAAATTTTTATAATTTTTGATTAAAAATAATTTGAGATATTAAGAGTTAAAATGGTGTATCGGCAAGTGTGAAAAATTAAATGAGACATTTAGGCATTTAGGCTGAATAGGAGAGAATATAATACTGCTTTGTAAGAGGGAGGTGGATTTGGATGTACTTTATCACACGTACGCATGCACATGCTTTCCAATAAATAGGAAAATAACAAATGATCACTAGTTCTCTCAAAAAAAAAAAAAAAAACAAATGATCATTAGTAAAAGTTTGTGAATAAAAAATATATGTTGGAGATTAAAGAGTAAAAATCAAAATAAATAATTGGAAAATTGTAGCTAGAAAAATATGTTAATAATGAGATAAAGTCATAAGGAAATAGAATAAGTTAATTTACAAAATCAAACGACTACAACCACCATATTTAATTACTTTAATGTCATTAATCAAGTGGCATCCATCTAGCACGGGACGGTAAGATGTACAAATTTTTTCTTATTAATGATAAACTAAGAGGTTGTTTCTGTTGTATGCAACTTCATTAGTGAGTCATTTTACTTGATTTTATTAGATTTTACGGCCCGTTTGGTAACCGGTACTAAATGGTAGGAATGACATGAAATGTTAGTGTTATTTTGGTAAAAATATCTTTTGATAAATTTAACGAACATACTTAATCTCCTTTTAACAATCTTATTTTTTTTTCACAAAATTCATTTCAAATGCATTACCACTTAAACATGTGGTATTAGGAGGTAATGAAATTAAAAAATATGAACAAAAAAACATTTTTATGATCAAACATTATCATGGTAATGACATGAAAATTTACATTAAAAATGATTCTCAATATCATCAATTAGTACCATTAACCAAACGCGCAATTAGAGTAATGAAAAGTCCGAAAAAGTATATGAAAAAGATAAATTGATCTCTCTATAAATAGTGCGAATTAAACATGATGCTATCATATACTCCTTCCGTTCCCTAATGAAGTTCCCATTAGGAATGTTCACAGAAATTAGGAAAAGTAGAATATTTTAGATAGTGGATATATTATTTAATTGAAAAATTAATTTAATTGGAAAAAAATAGGGACCGTGAGCATTAAAAAATATTAAAAGAAAGTTAATGGAAAAAATATGGGGCTCACAACTAATAAAAAAATTGTTTTATAAAATTAGTGTGATACATGTGGGGATCACAACTAATAAAATGGTCCTTACATATCTTCCAATAACTTCATTTTAACAATTTTCTATTCCTTATGTTCGCCACATGTTTCCCAATAATTTTATAAAATTATTTTTTTTGTTAATTGTGGTCTCCATATTTTTTCTACTAACTTTCTTTTAATATTTTTTAATGTATACGGTCCCCACTTTTTCTCTATCAAACTTATTATTCAATAAAATAGTAATATTTTCATTTTCTAAAAGATTCTAATTTTTTTAATTTCCGTAAACATTTCTTATGAAAACTTTATTAAAAAACAAAGGAAGTAACATTAAGCTAAGAACCAAAAACCTATTAGAAGCAACTTTTTCTATTACTCCACTTTTTCTATTGAGCAACATATAACGAACAATTATTATTTACCAAACTACTGCATAATAAATGGTTTAAAGAACTATCAGAAACAACGTAATTCATCCATTCTATGATACTTTTATTAATTGTGACATTTTTCCACACAACATGTCACATTTAGTAGCAAATATTATAGAACAGAGGAAGTATTTATGAGCAAATATTATTCGGCTAGTTGACTCGCAAATTAGCCCATCCTAAATCATACACTATATTAATTTTAATGTATAGTGATGAAAAAGTCAAAGTGAATATGAGAGTGACAAGTGTAATTTTTTTATTGGTTAGTATTTTTGGCAGAAGTATTTATGGCCAGGAATTTTTAAATACAGCAGGATTATTTATTACCAAGGATTTTTAAAATATGTCATTGTACTAAGAATGTAGTATATAAACAGGTGTTTCAAAACTTATAAACTCTTTATTAACAACCTATTTTGTGTTTTTTATATTTAATTCTTTTTTTTTTAATTACAATGTATGTATGTAATAATTTATCACGCACCTTCATTTAATATTTTCGTTCGTATAAAATTTCACTAAAATATCAACGTATTAAAAAATCCGTGCATTGCACGGGTTTCTATCCTATTTTAATAAAGATGAAGAAAAATGACAAATGTCGCAACCAGAATGATTTTGACAATTGGATAAATTTGATTAGATGAATATGCTGACCAAGCAAATTAAGTATTAAATTGTATTATTTAACTAATACGTTATATAAGGAAATCTAGCAATTTGTTTTAATTTGATATTAAATTGCCTCAATTGGATGACAGTATATGAGTAATTAGTCATTAATAATTAATTGATACATGTTTAAGAAAGAAAATTATGTTATTTAACTGATACGTTAAATAAGAAAATTCAACAATCAATTTTTAATGTGATATTAAATTGTATTAAAAGGATTAGATTAAATAGTCAATAAAAATTTTTCATTGATTGATTAAAAAAAAAGTTATATTGCGTCAATAAGATAACAATTTGATTTTTTTTTGATTGATTGAATAAAAATCAAAAACGGAAAATCAGTTTTTTCAATTGAATAGCAGAGTCTTAAACCAAAATCAATGAATATACAAAAAAAATAATGAGCGAATAAATTGTAAGCATGTTAATTTTGTTTATATTGAAACCTCAAATGAATTGACTATTATGGCAATTAGATTCTACTACATATATTGGTTACTCTAAAATTTTTTAATTAAAAAAAAATAATTAATATTTTATTTTTTAATAAAAGATGAATAATCAAATATCAGTTATAAGTTATAACATAGTTAGTAATATAATAGTATATTTTGTTTACAAAAAATTCTTTTAATATCAGTTTTTATAGAATTAGCCCAGAATCAATTTTGGAAAATTCTATATGACATCCTTACAAAGATTTTCCATATGGAATAATTAAATTGATTTATTGCTATATTTATTATTGCACTAAATAAGGTAAAGTTCATTTTATTTTCTAACATGGCATTATACTTTATTATATTTCTACTATATTGATTAATTGATTGAAATAAAACACAAAATTTTATATAAGTAAATAAGGAGAAAAGTAAATAGCAACACCCCTATATATGCTAAAAACATTTAACAGAAAACTAGAGCAATGTAGATAAAACTAAAAAAAGTCAAAGGTAAATAGCAGCACCCCACCCCATTATAAGGGCTTCCAACTTAATAGATTTAATAAATAATTATATAAATGTTTAAAATCATAATACTTTTATATTTTAATACTAATAACCGTGTATTGCACGGGTTTTTATACTAGTTGAAAATAATTGATTGGAAAGTTAAAACTGTGGACGTGGCAACTCGATTGGTTCCATGAGCGAAACTGTGTTATTCACTCTTTTTTATAAAAAAAATTCCAAATTAATAACCAAAATTAAATCACTACAGAAAAAACAAAAAGAATAATATCAAAATAAACAAAATTATAAATGATAAATTAAAATAATAAAATTCTCATCCTATTACACATACCCAGTGGGGGACCTAGCTTAGGTGATGGGGTTGCATATGCAACCCCATTAAAAATAAATTCAAGAAAGTAATACCTAGATCTCGAACCCATGATCTATTGCCAAAATATGGATAATGAATTCCACTTTCATACAACTAGGCTACAACATTCACATTTGTTAATTTATAACTTTAACATAATTAATACTTTATAAGAAAGCAATTACTATTACTATTAATGACTATTAAAGGAAGGAAATTAGTGACTATAAGTTTCCTTAATTCTCCTGTTCTCGACTTTTCTTCCTCTTAATATATGTTTTGGAATTCTCAAGCTATCAGCAGTGGCGGACCTAGAATTTTAAATATGGGGTTGCGAGCTTAATAAAAGCGTCCTATTTCCTATCAACAAGTAAAATATAACTTTGTTTTTGAAAACAAATAAAACATAACTTGAAAGACTACAACATAAATAAACTCAACATTATTTTGATACTTTATAAGGTAATAATATGGTATTTTTAATGTTATTCATGAATATGAATCAATGAAATAATCATACACAAATACAAATACTAATTCTAATTGGAAATTGAAATTATCATAATTTGAAGCAAATAAAATTGAAATTATCATGATTTAAAACAAATTAAATTTATGATTTATAAACAAATAATACCTGAATCATACACAAATAAATTGATTTTATCATAATTTATAGAAAACTAAAAAAATCCAAATCAAATCATACTCGAATTCGCAATACAATAGTTAATTAAATTCTAAATTCTAGTTCAAGTAAAATAATATCTAAATTCTAATTCAATTTCAATAATTTACCTAATATAATTATGCGGAATTGGATTTTGGGGCTGTGGACTGTCGGTAATAATGGTGCAATGGCAACGATAGTGTCGGCAACAATGGTTGTTGGCCGGCCACGAGCAAGCGTAAAGCTGTCAACAATGGTGCTTGATAGCTTGAGAATTCCGAAACATATATTAAGAGGAAGAAAAGTCGAGAACAGGAGAATTAAGGAAACTAATAATCATTAATTTCCTTCCTTTAATAGTCATTAATAGTAATAGTAATTGCTTTCTTATAAAGTATTAATTATGTTAAAGTTATAAATTAACAAATGTGAATATCGTAGCCTAGTTGTATGAAAGTGGAATTCATTATCCATATTTTGGCAATAGATCATGGGTTCGAGATCTAGGTATTACTTTCTTGAATTTATTTTTAATGGGGTTGCATATGCAACCCCATCACCTAAGCTAGATCCCCCACTGGCTATCAAGCACCATTATTGACAGCTTTACGCTTAATCGTTATTTACTAAAACTTTTTATTTGCGATCAACATGTCATACCGTTGATTAAGAATGAAGTGTTCTCGATAGTTCAGGACACGTACGCTTAATCGCTGGCGCAAATGTATGTGCAATCAACATGCTTCTATAAAGCTAAGCTAAGCTAGGTGAGTTATATTATTGTTCTCGAGAACAAATGAACTAAATTATTAAATATTAATCGAATTAATAACGTGAGTTATAAAGCAAATTTGAATTATATTAAAGATTAATTTCAGAATTAGCTATGTCCTTATCTAATTATCATATAGAATTGGTGATCTCTTCATAAATTGCAAACGTAAAAAGAACATAAAGCCTTCCTGGTCGTTTTTTGGCCCCTAGGCAAAACATATAAAATCACCCTTGTATAAGTAAAGTTTATGTTTTTTGTTTTTCAACTATGCGTCGTATAATTTCTTTTTTTCCATCACATTAATATCAAATAAATGTACAAATTAAATTTAAGATCATATAATGATAAGGTAATGCACAAACTAAATTTTAATAATAAGGATTAATTCAATATGGGCCCATTTATAAGTTGGGCCCTATGCAATTGCACCTCAAATCTACCATCAGAAACGGCTATGATATGTTGGAGTTATTTAACTATTTTTTTATATTTTTCACGTTTTATTACACTAAAAAACGCGTAAATATCGACTGAAAATACTAACTAACACAAAACAGTCGGAATTTTATTCTAATATATAAATGTGGGTTCGAACTACTCCTATCATTGAATATCAATTTGATTGAGGAATATTGTACTAACATGACTAATAATACATTAATACAACAAATTTTATTCTAATAAAAATAAGGGTTCAAACTACTACTCTGATTCAATTTGAAAATCAAAAATTGACTTAAATTAAATGTTTGACAAATCAATAAAATTTAGTTTTGGATTTGACTCAATTTCATTATTGTTTTAAAAGTAGTTAAAGTTAAAAATTCAAAAATAATTTTTCGAACCCTTGTAATCATCAAATTCTTCCTTTATGATTTCATAGTTTAAATCTACAATTTAAAATAAATTACTCCTTTTCAAACACAACTTTATGTAGAGAAAGTAACACGTATACAATTTTAAATGGAGATGATATATATCAACAAAGTTTTATTTTAGCATTAAAATTCAAAACTATAAATAGATGTGAAAATCAAATCAAGTGGAGGTGGTAAAGTCAATTTTCAAATAAAAAAAAGATAAAATCTATCTATCTATATAATATAACTATTATGAAAACAAAACACGCTGATATAATCACTAATTAATAGTGCTTATGTGTCACAACCTCAACAAAAAAAATTCCCTCCAAAACTCAATGATGACATCATCACTAATTAATATATTTGACTTAATTGCTTTGTAACTATGACTATAATAATGTTATTCATATCGATGTTATACTTTGTAAGTCACATCATTTAATGTATTTAGAGATCTATAAATTTAATTTCATTTTTTTCAATTATTTATAAAATCTTATCAATTTTATTTATTAAATAAGTATTATTTTAGTGTATTGGATATTTTAAGTTGGTTAAAAGATAATATACTTTTATGAGGATTTTTTTATTTATACTAATGAAATTGGTTACTTAACTGCAATGCATAAGTCTAATATGATTTAGGTTGTGGCTACCTTTATGCAACAAGTCACTTATATTTTTTATGACAAACAATTATATAAAAATTTTATAAAATAATTTTACATAAATATTTATGTTAAATCTATAGCTAAATTTTCACAATCATCTACGCACAATGCAAAGTATGATACAAATCAGACAAGGTATGCAATGTATAGAACTATTCAAAACGAAATGAGATATAACTATAATGTAAAATTTATTTCTTAAAATTTTAATTTCTTAGATGATATGTCAGTAAATTTAATAAAGTCATGCATCGCACGGACACTATCTAGTAAACTCAATGATCCAAAATAATTACACAAATTGAGAGGCACACATGGGTCTCTTTAATTTTATTCAATACTCCCACTATTTTTCTATATCTTGTATCTTATTTAATTTTTGTAATTATTCATCTACCAGTCTTAATTTGCATTTTGTTCTTAAATTATTATTTTCTACATATTTAAGTAAGATATTCTTTGATTCATCTAAATTTAAATATTATTAATATTAATTTTTTATACATTTTGATTATACACAATGAAAAATATAAAGGATTTAATTTTTGCATTTGAAACTATGAAATTCAAAATGGGATATTTTTCGAGGCATGAAAAGAAAATATTCAATATTGTCACGTAGAACAACTTTAAGGGCATGCTTGTATTGGGTGTAAATATTTAAGGGGGAAATAAAGTCAAACTAATGAAATGAAAGCAAATAGAGGTGCATTTAAAGTAGTTGAGATAGTTGTAAAGAAGATAAAATAAGCATGAAATAAAAATAATCGAGGAAAAGAAGATGATTTCCCCTATTATGGAGGTAATACATTCTCCACCCTCCCATAGGATAAATATTTACCCCACAAAATTGACAGTTCCCTTTATTTTTCATTACTTTGCAACCATTCTTCTACCTCTAAAACAATTAAATTTCACTAATTTATCATTTATCAACTTCATTTTCTTACTTTGACTTTTTTTACTCCCTTAAATATTTACATTAAATACAAGCATGCCCTAAGGGGAAAAATTTATGTAGGAGTAACATGTGAACTCAAGGATACAGTAATGTCCGGCAACTTAAATAATTAAATTTTGGTATTTAAACTTATAAATTGTTAAATTGTAAATGAAACCTATACTTAGAAATTTCAAAAATTTTGATACTTGTCTCAATTTTATATATTGTCATTCGAACTCTATGAAATCCAATTCTACATTCAAATTTAAGATTTGTCAAATATTGTACTTAAGCTAGTTTAGCATTTTAAAAAGAAATTTAAGTTACCAAACATCCGCAATTTAGTATAGTGTTGAAGCCGAAGAGCTAAGATAAGTTATGATTTTGTGTTTAAATTAAGCATTGATGCTACTTTGTTGATTGGCATCACCACACAAGCTAGTTTGTGTAAAAAACTTGGTCATCACATGGCTTATTTGCAATTATTGTGTAGTCCATAGATAAGTTGTGATTGGATCTCTTATTCATCCATATATCCAAATTCATTATTTATGCATGATTGTATATCAATAATTCATTATTTAGTACTACTAGTATTGGTTTGGTTTAAGTTCCATATCAAATTATACCTAACTTCTGATTATGAATGATTGATTTGAATGCATGCATGTCATTTGAACATCATTTCTAAATATTATTAGGGTAATAATGGGAATAATCTTGGTTTAAGTAGTTGTAGAGTAGGTCTTGTTCAAAGCCAATGCACCACCTTACATGTGGTGTAATACCATAAGAAGAATGTGGTACAATTTGTTACCAACATTTTCCGAACTTTAATTTTTGACACTATCTGATCTATTAATTGGTCTTTAATATGTACTTTATTTTTTATTTATAAGTTAAGATAAAGACAATAGGATCTTATTTGATTCGTTTCATTACAAGAATAATTGATATCAATTTTTTTTATAATTTTATTATGTATAATTAAAGATATTAGCGATTGAATCATGATATGAAAAAGTAATAAAATGTATCAAAAACTTAGGAATAGAGAGATACACGGTATAGACTTCTTAAATTTTTAATACATACTTCTTTCATCAATTTTGATTCATCCTTTCTTTTAGTCTTTATCACGTATTGATTTTACCCTACTTCTATTTTGAGATATGGCTCGCTCTATTATTAATTCTCTATATATTCTCTCTTATTACTAGCTTTTAAATGATCCCACAATTTTGAATCACTATACCCAACTTTTTAAACTCAATACCATTAATTAGTTAGAACTTTTGGTTAAAGTAGTGAACTGCCTGAACATTGTACGTAGCCATTGATAATTTGATGGCTGTAATTTACAAAAAGAAAAAAAAATCAACAAGACTGTAATTCTCAAAATGCTTTAACTTTAAAGCTATTATTCAAAAACTATTCTTTTTTAAATATTATTTATCCATCACTCTTATATTTTATTTTATTCTTTGAATATAAGTTAATATGTCCTCAATTGGGATTTTGTATGATTCGTTTCAATGTAAAAGTTTATAAATATCAATTTTTTATAATTTTTAATCATATACATTTTATGATATTGAGAATTGAATATCTGTATTGACAAACGTGCGTGATAAAAATCAAATAAAATAATAATAATAGTAAATATAAAAGAGTAATCGATTTCGTGAGAGATAAATTATGAGAATAAGGCATAAATTTCATTTACATTAGATGGGAGATTTTTGGACATTTTACACAAACAATTCAAGTTTGTTGAAAATGAGAAGAAGCGGGGACAAAGCAAAAATTTTAAAAAAAATTTAAAGGACCTGTACAATATATTTTTAAAAATTATATTTTTCGAACAACTTTGTATCTTTAGACAATAAATATATACTACGTATTTTAATATTAGGGTCCCTAACTTTTCGGGGTCCTGTACGATCGAACATGCTGAACATATACTTAGAACCTTCCTTAAAAAAAATGTGAAAATCATAAATTAGTATAATGTTTAAAGCCTTTTCCTTTACTACTTTTAACAGAATTTATTGATTGTTCTCACATTAAAAAAAGTATTGAAAAGAGGCAAGTTGATATAAGCAAAGTTATAAAACAAGGTAGTTCACATTTAGGGATGCAAAAGAAAATAAATAGCGTCCGTTTCCGTTTAAAGAGGGTCAGGATGAGAATCTATTATGGAGTATGTAGTCTTGTAGTTTATCAGAAAATGAAAAGAACAAAAAGAATAATGAGGTGAAATCACATTATCATAATCATTTACAAAATATATATTAAAAAAAAAGGGATTTCTAAAGGTTGATCAACTTGATTGACAACTTGCTTTCGGACAATCCTTTTTAGTCATACGTACACATAAGCATGCATATCTAATCTTTCTTCTCCTCTTGTGGACTTCATTTTCCCCAATTATTTATATACTACTCCTACTTCAAGATTTTAAATTATATATGAATGGTTAGTGTCCCATACTCTATTGTTTTTATTTTTCTTTTATTTCTCTTAGAGTATATATAATATTGTTGCGACTCAACTATCAGCTTTAAGTATTTGGTTGAGTTGATATGGTATTAGAAGCTAATGTTATTGATATTATGGTATTAGAAGCCAACGTGACAAGGGGTTACAAGTTCGAATCTCAACCACCCCTCATTTAAAGTGGAATATTCAGCGCCTATACGCATCCACACTTCTAGCCCAATGGGCTCTCGTGTGAGGGGGTGTATTAGAGTATATACCATATCCTGGAGCCTCAATCATCAGCTCAACTAATCAACCAAAAGCTTAAACTGATGGTTGAAGCCCCAGAATCATAACATATATACTAAAAAGAATGTAAAATGCTTGCCATGTGGATTTTTTTTTATTAGATTTCAATTATTGAGATTGCCTAACATGGCAAATAGGGTTGATCAACATGTCTTTTTTAGACTCTCAAAAATTAATTAAATTGAATAACTTTTAATTTTTTTATTAGGTTATATTATTATATACTATTTTTATACTCAAAAATTCGTGTATTGCACGAGTTTCTATACTAGTATGTTATATAATCTAATAATTTCAACTACATTTATCTATGAATCATGAATCCGCGGAGACAAATTCACGATATTTGTATAAAATAAATTATATAGAAGTATTCACTTTGTTATGTATTTTGATCAATTTAATTACCTTTTTTATATTATATATTATACAATTTAATATAATCATAATAAGATTTTTCATCAAATAATTATATCATGGCCAAAGCAACACTAAAATCAAATTACCCCTTGTGCATAAATACGTAACTATTATTTAGTTTTATTCAAACAAAAATATAATTTGACTAAGCGAATATGATATTATGTGTTAAGATTTTAAATTTGACAATATTATTTCACCAGTTATAAACAAAAAAGTATTATTATATTCGATTCAGAAATAATAAAAATTCAAATCCAGTTATTAAATAATATTTGAGCAAATATTTTAGTATTAGATAAATTATTATGACAAGCACAGTTTATAAATTATTTCAATAGAAAGCTCCTAACTAATATATGTACGTAATTAAGTTACTATATGGTTCCTTATTTACATTGAAATTGTAAATTGATTTGTTTTAAAAACTGTAAAATTATTAATAAGACTCAAATTAATATTAAATTGAGATACGTATTACTGATATATATAAAACATAATCTTATTTGTTTACATAAACAATTAATGAGTAATATATACTTAATTCGTGTAGTTTTTTGAATATAGCCATGTAACATATAGAATAATTTATGATAAAGTATTTCAAATTTTTTTTTTCTTAATTTATTATGAAAATAATTTTTGATATAAATAATTAATATGGTATCTGGTAATTATCCATTGCAATTATAAGATACTCTGATTATCTTAGTTGTTGTATATACGGTAAAAAAAATAGTAAATAAGGTATTATAGTTTTACAATCTTTTGTAATTAATCAATGAACCAAGTCTAATAAAAAAGATATTGCACGATATGTTAAAAATTATTTGCCTAAATAGAACATGAAAAGAGGAGGAGAATTTTTATCGTAAAGTCTTGTTATTCAAAAGTGCAAATATTAGTGAGGAAAATAATTCCTTATTATTATCCTCTTCTTTATTTTGCTAACCCTCCATTGCCTTGCCTTTCTTTTCCTCTTAAATTGTTATTCAAACAAATTATTAATCTTAATTTCCTATACTTTTTTCTCGTTTTGAATATCATCGACTTAGTTTCAACTTTCCCACTACTCATTAGTCATTACAGCCTATATGATAATGTTGATAGTCATTATTAAATATTGAGAATGATAATGAAAAATGTAGTGTAATTTTGATTGAAAAATCTTTTGACAATTTAGATGATAATGCTTGTTTTTTTAATAATATTTATTTTATTTCAATCATCTCATATTATTCACAAAATCAATTCAAATGCATTAGTATTTAAAAAATATGGTATAAAGTAATATTTAAAAATTGTGAACAATCTTTCTGATTTAAGTTTCGTCACTATAATAATCAAATGAGTTGTTATCTTAGGTTGATCCAGAAAAAAATCAGTGATGTTGTAGCTTAAATAAAAAAATTACATCATAAATTATTTAATTAAGACAATTGTGTACGCCGAATTACAACTTCGTAGGATTTTGATATCTTTGTACACATTAGTTATCTTCCCTTTGGAGGTGTTTATGTAAAGCAACTATGAACACTATTGGATACACGTTGATTATTATGAATTTACTTTGTATTTATCAAAGTGATGTCAATTAATTAAAACGAGGAATTCTTAATTGATTTATAATAAAGTTAACACGTAATCGTGATCTGTGAAGTTAACATATAAATGTCATGTGGTAAGATTTAATAGGGTGAGAGTTTAATTATTTTAATTTACATTTTTATTTGATTGTTTTACTATTGTTCATTTTGTTTTCTATAGTCACTTATAAATCTCGGTGACTAATTAAAACATTAAATCTTCCCTAGTCGTTATAATAATATTTATGTCATTCTATATCTTTGAAAAATCACAAGACAAGGAAAGTAGTCTACTTCATACTACCTTCATTTTCAAATACTTACTACATTATTGTTATTGGTACTATTTATCGTTCAAGTTTATTTTATATACGTGCATACTTGCTACATTAAATCTTTCCTAGTCGTTATAGGAACATTTATGTCATTTTAAAGTTTTTATAAATGTGTAGTTCAATATATAAATGATTAAAACAATAGGTTTGCCTAAAAAGTACTTTCTCTGTTCCATAATACTTGCTACATTTCACTTTTTTACGCAATCCAATGCACAATTTTGATCATTAATATCTTAAACGACACTTAGCTAAAAATTATTAAAATTATATATTACGAAAGTATGCAATTAGACGATTCAAACAAGATCCCACTTGACTATATTTTTTTCTTACATACTAGTCGTTATATATAAATCAGACAATCCGACCCGACTCCGACCCTGAAGGAAATCCGACTTTGAATTTGACTTTTACACCAATATTTTGTTTCCTTTAAAACTTTAGACGTGACTAATTCAAGCTCTTTCTCATATTAATTGTAATTTTCAATTTTGAAAAACTACTTGGTATTTTAATTTAGATTAATCAATCAGAATACGACAAATCTGATCAAGAAAAATAAAATATGCCAAATCAAAATGCGAGAAAATTTTGTTAAATTGTAGTAGTAGGACTATTTCTTTTGTTAAACTTGAATTCAAAGTACTTATTTTTTTGTTAAATTGTATTTGAAAAATATATATTGTTAATTTTGTATGCTTTAAAATCATTAGTACAATATCACAACGATATTGTTTGATAATAATCCGACTCCACATCCGATTCCGTTGGAGATCCGAGAGTTCGAGTCGGGGCAAACTTGGAGTATGCATAATCCGACTCCGAGTGTAGGTGGACTATAAAAAAAAACTCTGACTATTATCCGGAACAAAGTCGGAGTATGTATAATCCGAGTCGAGTCCGACCCATTGCCATCCCTAAGTACTCATAAGTCAAATGTAGCGAGTATTTCAGAACGGAGGTAGTTAAAAAAAATTAATAGAGCGGCTGAGATTGGAAGCATTGAGTAGGTGGAGGGTGAGGATTGAGCAAAGGACTCGGTGACAGAAAACTGATTGCTTTATTTACGGAAAACTCGTGTACTAATAATATGCAATAAGTGGCTCCTTAAAATGGGGCCACATTGCTTTTACTTTTGGAAACTTTGACCTTTGACTGAAGGGCACGTGCGCGGCATCTTTTGACTACTCTTCTCCCCAAAAATTTCGAGAGGATCCCGGTGTACGCACGTGCACCACCTCCCGACATATTAATACATCCTCCTCCCATTCTCGTTATTTTTCTTTTTTAATCCTAGGTTTAATTATTATTTTCTTCTTTTACCCTATGTTATTGTTATAGTCCTATGTAATTATTCTTTGGATTCTTATCAATAATAAATATTTGTATTAGCAAATGGGGTTTTGTTGTTTTCGAAAAATTGTAGGGCGAATCCAATGGAGTTAAGCCTATACAATTCCTTATTTTTTCTTTCCCAAATTCTTCTTTAAAGAGAAAGACGGTCTCTTTGAGAAACACATTTTTTAAGATCAAATTTATAATTTAGTATTAAACAAAAATAATTTAAAACTAAAATATATATATATGGATGTCTTTTCATTTTTTTTATCAAATATCCATGGATATCATCTTTCTTCATCAAATCATCCAAAACTTTTATTTTATTGTTCATTAAAGTATTTATGAGTTATCAATAAATTTAAAAAGAAATTATAAGATATAATTCAACTAGAATTTTATTATAAAGTATTTTTTTCATTATCAAACCTTAAATAAATTAAATCTTTAATTTGTAATTTTGAGAGCATTTCTTCAAATTGAATTTCGTTTCATTCTGCGTTTATATTTTTTTTCCACTCAATATATGAGAATTGACACTACAACATAATTTGTTTTTAGTGGGATATATTAGCGACATTTAATTTAAATGTCTCTATTTCAAATTTCTTATAGTGTATATAGAGTATTTAGTGACATTTATTAGAGCCTTTAGCGTTATATTAAAAAGCCACACTAAAGCTTTTAGCGACATATGATCTAGTGACATTTCTCACAAATGCCACTATAGACTATCGTGACAATTAACATATGCCACTAAAAACCAAATTAAGTATCGCTAAATCACTTTATGGTGGAACTTAAAATAAAAACTAATAATTATTACACTAAAAATATAAATTAGTGGCATTTTTTAAATGCCACTAAATCCAATGTCGCAAAAAGCTAAATTTGTTGTAGTGTGGTTAGTATTTTGTTAATTCAAAATTAAGTGTATTTTTTCGTTCAAAAAAAAATTAAGTATATTTTTTTATTTTTCATTGATTGAATCGACTTTAATTTGCATTTTAACTATTTAAGTTATCGTTTTAGCATGCTTAAGTTAGTAGTATACTGGTTTAAGTTGGTGTGTTTTTCTTTTTCGAATGTTATAATTATCACATTAGAATGTTGAATTTGACATTTTAATGCGCTGGAATTGGCTTTAACTACATTAAGTTGGTGTGTTTACATTTTAAAGTTGGTATTTTAACTATATTAAGTTGACATTTTAACTATATATAGTTGATATTTTATATAGTTTAAAGTAGGCATTTTAACTACACAGTGAAGTTGGCATTTTAATATATATAGTTGGTAATGTTATAGATATTTTAATGCACTAAGGTTGACATTTTACCTATATTACATTGGTACATTGGTGTGTTTGCATTCTAAAGTTTGCATTTTAACTATAAACTATATATATAGTTGTTCATTTATCTATCTTAAAGTAAACATTTTAGCTACATACTAAAGTTGATATTTAGGTCAATAAAGTTAGCAATTTAACTAGCTTAAAAATTAGCAATTTAACTACTTCAAAATTAGTTTATGTTAGAAATAATTAAGTTGATAATTTATATGATATTGAAGCTTGCTTTTTAATTCATTCAAGTTGGGTTTTAATTACTTATATTTGGTATTTTAGAATGCCATATTTGGTATCTTAACATTTAAGTAGATTAAGTTGATAAAATATCATTCAAGTTGATATTTTATCTAACTTAAAGTAGGCATTTTACCTATACACTGTTTATGTTAAGAAGTTGGCATTTTAACTTATTATAGTTGGTGTTATAACTTAATAGACTTACGGTTGACATTTTAACCTAATATAATTGGTATTTTATCATGCTAAAATTGGGCCTAAAACTACTTATCGTTGCTACTTTAACCTGATTTAGTTGTGTTAATTAATACCTAATTCTATTGATAAAAACATCTACTTTAAATTATCATAGTATCTACTAGTGCATGTAAAATACATACTTCTATATATAAAAACACTACTATGACTCAATAAAAAAACCTATTTCTACTAATAAAAATGTCTACTATATTATCTATCTATTACTATATACTAAATGGGTTATTCAATGGGACACATGTCACTCTAATGTTTATTGTTTTCCCTCCAAAATGATAAACATGTATTTTTAGAAAAATTTATACATTTAGCTAAATTGGGTAATTATAATTAGAATCATTTCTACATTTGGCTACATTTGGCTAAAGTGCCAAGTAATCAATTCCAACCTATTTAATAAATTTTTTTGAAAATTTTTTAAGAGTTTGTCATTTGTCATTTACCGACTCTTTATTAATATTGTATGATACGTGATTAAAATTAAAAATTGTGTTTTTATATAAAAAGAAATATTGAATGTTGTCACGCTATATATAATGTCATATTAAATAATTTATTTATTCAAAAGGCGTAAGGATTCTCAATCGTCATACATACGTTTCTAAAATTACTCAAACAATAAAATTTTCCTACGTACACTACTACATATATTAAAAAATCATTTATAAAATATCTTCCCTTAAGTCATCAAAAATACACAAAAACACTAATGAGTTTAAAAAATTAAGATATTAAAAATCACTACAAACAATGTTGATTCTAGCCACACTTAATTAGCCACACTTAAATAAGTGTGGTAAATTTTTGGAAGTTAAACAACTTTAGCCATACTTAAGAAGTGTGGAGAGAATAACATCACTTATAAGTGTGGGGAGAAGCTAATTTAAAAAATAAAAATATAATAATTAATATAACCACATATATAAGTGTGGAGAAAAAATCATACAAATAGCCACCCATATAAGTGTAACTAAAAGATCAATTAAAAAATTTAAAAAACATTTAAAAACCTAATTAAATTTTTTTTAAAATATTTAAAAAATATTAAAAGTCTAATCTTTGAGGCGCCCCCAAATTGAGGAAAAAATCATTCTACCCTCAAACTTTGTTCAAGTGTGCGAAAAAGTTAAATTTTTTTGTAAAAATTCTCATTCACGGTGTGTGTATTGATTCATCAAAAACTTCCATATCAACTGCTACATAATTTCTTTCATAGCTTCGAGGTGTAATTGATTTCGCCCTAATCGTGCCTTATTTCATTCTTTCAAGGGAAGATTCATTCAATTGGATTTGCACAGAAAGTTCATTCGATTCGGTTGTTCGAAAGTCAGGCTTATGGTAAATTTCCTTCCTCCTCTTTTATGCTGATCTTTTAATTTGTTAGGTCATTCGCAAGTTAGGGTTTAGGGTTAGTTGTTCTCCTCCCCCTCTCTTGGATTTGGAGGGTAATCATGTTGGAATTAATGTTGGTAGTTTAGTACTTTTTAAGTATCAATTATTGTGTTAAAGAAATACACAAATACTGAAATGTCATGTTAATGATCTCTCTTATTCGTTCATTTTCAACTTCTTTTATGTTTGCCAATAGTTTTATGCAATTATGTTTTTTTGCCTGTTTTGATTTTCTTTGCTGCCTTGTTTTGTATTTGAATTACTATCGCAAGCTTGCTGCCGCTGCACAAGATCGATGAATTCTGATCCATCAATTGAAATTATAGGGTTTATTGTTTCTATCATGCCAGATTTCAAATGCTGAGGAATTAATCTATTTGGGATGTTTTGGTTCTTTTCAACCTCAGAGTGGAGAAGTTATCGACTGCGTTTTATGTGGACCTCTCTTAAGCATATTGCCCTGCTTTGTTTTGATGTTTATACTTTTTATGATACTTCTGTTTATATTTGTGAAAAATATGAAGATGTCCTTATTTGATTGGGCTTTTGATAATAGGAGTTGTTGTGAATTAAGCTAGATCATTCCTCCTTAACTTTAATTTTCTGGAACCAAGCAAACACACCTTACCCTTTTACTATTTGTCATGTTTGGTTTGTTGTTTTTTGGTATTCTGTTTATAGAAATATTTTATAGTTTCAGAAAATTTTAATAATATTCTTTTGTCATTTGTGATTTATAGTTTCCTGCTTATTATGTAATTATACTGCTTGTTAGGTT
>CM033453.1:18574558-18592606 GCA_019425755.1 Amaranthus cruentus | reverse complement strand
AAATAACAAAATTCTAAATTAGATAAATATTTTCATATAATCAACTATCATCCACTAAAATAATTATATTTGTCATGCCTCCTTAGGAGATGACACATGGGATTTTCCAACACTTTTATAGTTTAAATTCATTCAATCAAAAATATATCAAATTTTAGATTAGTTATATAGAAATTCTATAATAAACAATACTCCATAGTATACCTAATTTAGCTCTAATTTTTAAAATAACAAAATTCTAAATTAGATAAATATTTTCATATAATCAACTATCATCCACTAAAATAATTATATTTGTCATGCCTCCTTAGGAGATGACACATGGAATTTTCCAACACTTTTATAGTTTAACTTAGGAGATGACCAGGGGCGGATCCAGAAAAGCAAATAAGGGATGTCGATAATTTTTAAACATATTATATTTAAAATTATATGGTACGAACAAGGCGAAAATTTTAAACAATGTACTAGATGGAGTATAGTTTGTTGATATAATAGGGGTATTTAGAATTAAAGTAAATAACATAAAGATTAAAAGTGATGAGTCATGTTCAAAAAAAACTAAAATAAAAATTAAATAGAATAAATAGATTTGAAATGAACGAAGTAAAAATACAAAAAAACAAAAGAAAAAATCATTTTAAGGCTTAAGTTATCACTTTGTATGAAACACATGTAATGTAAAGATAGGGTAAATTGAATAATAATGAGTAAGTTTTAAAATAAAAAAACAATAATATAAAACCCCAAAAGCCATTTAAATTTCCAAAATTCAAGAAGATAAATGACCGCTTTACTTGTCCCATTTGATTTTCAACGCTATTCATCAATCACTCTTATTATGTGATTTGTTCTTAATCTATAAGTTACAACATAGTCATGCGGGATCTTGTTTGATTCGTCTTTTAGTAAAGTTTATTAATATTAACTTTTTATAATTTTTACTCAAGCACAAATAGAGAAATTTAAGATTGAAAACGTGCATTAGCAAATGTGCCAAAACAAAATGGGACAAGTAAAGAATAGGAGGGAGTAGTTAGCAACAATTTTCAGTATAATTTTGCATTACTTGAGCATTCCCAGTTTTAAAAATAAAAAACAAAACTTAAATGTTATGCTAAGGGTTTGAACCCAGGATGCAAATTCTGGAATAATGTTGCTTCTACCATATGATCCAACTCCAATTGCTACTATAATTTGATTTTGTTTTTTATTTAAGGGGTGTCAATTGACATCATTGACACCCCATTGGATCCGCCTATGGAGATGACACATGAAATTTTCCAACACTTTTATAGTTTAATAAATTATAAATTATACTCCAAAGTATACCTAATTTAGCTCTAATTTTTAAAATAACAAAATTCTAAATTACGTAAATATTTTCATATAATCAACTATCATCCACTAAAATAATTATATTTGTCATGTCTCCTTAGGAGATAACACATGAAATTTTCCAACACTTTTATAGTTTTGTATGATTGTATGATATTCTATCAATCTCAATATATTATTCCAATTAACAAATATATTATTTTAACATTTAGCTTATATACTTCGTTTATTTTCATTTGTGCTGATTTTTTTATTTACTGTTTTTGCATATTCCAATGTAAATTTAAAAGTCAAATGATTTTAATTATGAATTTTTAAAAAATTCTAAAAAATTGATATTTAGAAAATAGATATTGAGACGAATTTTTATCAAAATTTCACGTGAATAAGTTTTTTCATATGAGACAACGACCTTATAGAATTGTGTTTTCGAAGTACTATTGTGAAATGTTGGCCTCTGAAGTTGCTAAAATAATTGTTCAAAGATTGCCTAATAATAAAAAGTTGCTTAAATCATCTAATTTACCAAACACTAATTATAGATTCCTTGACCATACAATCTAATATTTCCTATGTTCATTATATTTGTTACATATTACTTTTTTCACAATCCAATACGTAATTATGATTATTTATATCTTAACTTATGCTTAACTAAAAATTATTAAACAATTGATTTTGTGAAAATATGCGATTAGACGATTCAACCAAGATCTCACTTGACTATATTTTTGTTTGTACGTTAGTCACAATATATTAAATAAGATTGAAAGATGAATAGTACCGGTAAATCTTATGTAGTAACTATTTCAGAAGGGAGAAAATATTTATGTTAAAATAAGCTTATTTTAACCAAAAAGACTATTTTACCTATTACACCATTATCATGAAATGTAGGCATACTCCTAAGTTAAACTTTTTCTTAATGACCTACGTTATTGTTATTGTCTCTACGGGTAGTTTATGTTAATTAATTTTTAATTTTTGCTTGTACAAATATCTAAAAATATTTATTTGGTAAATGAATTTTGAATTTTGAGCCAGCAATAACTTTGATGCATGCTTTTTTATGCAAGCTTTTGAGTTTTTTCTAAATAATCAAGTTAGATCCTCAAGACTCGGAATCTTTGTTTGGACTAAAAATATTGTGGTGGTGTTTGATTAACGATTGATAGTTTATTGTATTGACTAATTTGACCAGCTAATTTTATTAAGTAACAGATTTAACTAGTTTACTTTGAGCATGTTGCTATGTGCAACTTGCTCAAAAATATTTATTCATGCCAAAAATTTGTTCCAACCCGCTACTTTACCAAATGCATAGCTAAGATAATTTGAAAACTCAAGCATCTATTTGTGTCACATAAGATAAAATTGTTTAATAAGCTATTTTTTCAAACAACTTTTAAATTTTCGACATAATTAATAAGCTAGTCGAACACTCCAATATCTATCTGTTGAGTTTGGGTGTGACTTTGAGTCCACCATTTGATGTTTGATGATGTAGAAATGGTATATGTGTGTAAATGATGATGGTAGATGGTGTATGGAGGCGTTTTAGTGCTGCTCGACCTAAGAGGACTGCTGCTCGAGTCGAGCAAAGAAGCTCGACCAAGTCAGTGACTATTCTGCCACATTGCTCGACCAGCCTCTGAGTCGCTCGACCCAGCCTTGTTTCTACTCGACCGGTCGAGCGAGCTGCAGACCCACACTGTTTCGCTTTGCGGTAATTTCCTACGGGTTATTTATTAGGGTAGGGGCCCTCTCCCATGCATCCATACATACTCCACTATATATAGAGTGAATGTAGTGCTCAAGAAGCTAAGTCATTCTAACCCTAAGCCAAACACAAACCCTTTCTTTCTCTCTTCTTTCTCTCTAAGTGTAATTGCTCTATTGTAAGAGTTCTTTGAACTTCATTGATTCTTCACATAATACAAGCAAGCTAACCACCACCGGAGGACGTAGCCCACATTGGGTGAACCTCGTAAATCTTTGTGTCTTTGTTTATTGTTTTATTCTTATTGTTCTCATTGCTATTTACTGAAGTGTTTGTTTACTTGCATTAAACACCCTTACCATTGGTCTTGGGTGATTATTAGGAATAAAGTTTGAGACTTTACACCCTAGGGCACTTGTTATTTCACTATCCTTGTTGGATCTATTCAAAAAATATATATCTACCTTTATTGGATGTAAGCTCTCTGAGTTTAAACGACTTATAATCAATTTTAATTGTCAATCATTGGTATTAACAATTAGCTTATACAACTATCTTACCAACTAACAAAACGCGACATATTGACTTTTAACAAACAAATACTCAAAATGTACGTTTGTCATGAAAATAAAAATTAAATTGACTTTTAAGTTGTTTGACATGAAAAACTCTAAACAAACAACATACTTTCTCCGTTCCATAATATTTGCTACTGAGTGTGACATATTGTGTAAGAAAATGTCACTATAAGTAGTAGGAATTATAGAACGGAGGAAGTACCTCGGTTTTATGCTTATATATTTTCACATGAAAGTACAAGGTTCAATATTGGTAGGTATCCTCACTGCCCAGGGATTTACTTGGAGGAACAAGTCACGTCATGGAACAAAATTACTGACGCTGCTCATGCAAAAGGGGCTTACATCTTTTGTCAATTATGGCATGTAGGGCGTGCCTCGCACTTTGGTATTACTTTATTTATTTTTTTTATTTTTATTGATGAATAGGCTAAGAGAATGTGAGGACTAGGTATGAATAGGTATGAATAGAACACGGAATCTTACCTAGAAAAGCGGTACTTGCTCTCTCGCTGAGAGGAGAAACACTTGCGACACTCATGAAAAGTTTAGTCAACAATTGAAGATTATATAACATCTGCATCATGTAATTCGAGAAGTTGGTCTTGTTAGAAAATATAACATATGCTAGAGCCTTCATCATCAGTTTAAACTTTTGGTTTGCTTGACATGGGTTCTGAACAAGGCCGTCGATTAGCAAGGGTAAAGAGCGGCCTCAAATTTTTTATGGCCCATAAAATTTATTTTTATGTATATAAGTGATAATAATTTGAATTTAACTTATAATTTTTGCTAAGTAATATGAGTTCTTAGTGCTTTTTATATAAATTAGTTTAAATATTAACAATAAAAAACAAAAATGAACGGCACGGCCCTGGTTCTGAAACCAGCATAACAAGAGGTCACGGGTTCGAATCTCAACCACCACTCGTTTAATGTGGAATATTCAACGTCAGGTATGAATAGAGCTTATATAACATATTTGGAGCCTCAACAATCAGCGTAAGTTTTTGGTTAAGTTGGTTTCTTGACAAGTTTGAAAACAATTTTAAAAACGAGGCATAAACATGATCTGTATTGTGTTTCATACAGATCAAGAAATTATATAGATAAGTGATATTCTTTTCATTTGTACTTGTACGTTGTGGTATAGCATACCAGCCTGAAGGGGCAGCACCAATTTCTTCAACAAACAAGCCTATATCAAGCAGGTGGAAAGTAATACTGCCGGATGGATCATCATCTGATTTTTCGAACCCACGAGCTTTAACTTCTTTGGAGATTAAAGAGGTCGTTGAACAATACCGTCAAGCAGCCATAAATTCCATTCGAGCAGGCTTCGATGGAGTTGAGCTCCACGCAGCCTATGGATTCCTCATCGACCAATTCTTGAAGGATGAAATCAATGATAGGACAGACGAGTATGGGGGATCCCTTGAGAATCGATGTAGATTTCTGATGCAGATTCTCGATGCTGTAATCGAAGCCATTGGGGTCGAGAGAATAGGTGTGAAAATATCACCAACAATGTACACCCAAGACTCCCATGACACGGACCCACTTGCCTTAGGCCTAGCTGTGGTCGAGAGACTTAACAAACGGCAACAAGAACTTGGGCTCAAACTTTGTTATGTGCAAATTCAAGCCGGAACACTTGCTCATGGAATCAGTCACCAAGAAGCAGAGCTGCTGAGGAAACTGAGGAAAGCATATCAGGGAACGTTTATGATCAGTGGAGGCTTCGATAGAGAGGTTGGGAACATGGCCATTGCAGAAGATGATGCCGATCTAATAGCTTATGCTCGTTGGTTCCTCTCGAACCCTGATTTGGTTCATCGGTTTGAGATAAACGCAACATTGAATGCGTATGATGCTGCTACGTTCTATACGCATGATCCTGTGACGGGTTACATTGATTACCCTTTCTTGGATAAAAACAGTGAATCGGGTTGCAAATAGAACTCATTATAGGCTGCTGCAAAGCTAGAGAACAAGAAATACACTAGTGAAACTGCATTTTTCATTGATGTATGAGTCTACACAGTCTTGTAAACATATTTACACTTCACAGAATAACCTATATATGCTTGTGTAATCTTCTGTGGTCTTTAAAAGGTTTAACGACCGAAATATTCCCATGTTCCGGAACTAAATGCTTGATAGTATTGCAAAAGAAACACAGCACAGAAGTAGCTAACGCTTAGGGGTGTTCAATGGGTTGTGCTAAAAATGGGTTGGGCTGAAAAAGGGCTCTACTATAATTTAAATGAAGTGGGAGAGCTCAACAAGGGTCGAAAATGGAACTTTGTAAATAACATAAAAATTAATGTATAATTTAAATATCACAAAAACTTGTGTGAGACCGCCTCACTTGTGAGACGCATCCTATTGAGCCGGCCCAATTGTACTTTTTTTTACCAATTTCACAAATTAAAATGTCAATTTCATGAGTTAAAAGACCAATTTTAAGACTTAAGACCAATTTTAAGAATTTGAAATTGGCATTTTAAGACACGCAGTTTGACAATTTTAAGACTTAAAAGGTTCATTTTAATAATTTAAAAACCAATTTTAAGACTAAAAAAAATCAATTGTAGGACATTAAATTCTCATTTCAGCTTTATAATATGATTTCTCAAACATTAATGTTGATATTAAAAACATTAAAATTGATCTTTTAAGTCTTAAAATAGGACTTTTAAGTTTTGAAATTGTCCTTTTAGATCTTGAAATCAGTATGTCAGAATATTTTTTAAAAAGTTATTGGACCTGGGCTAGTTGCACGGCTAAGGCCGTCTCACAGGAGAGTTACAGTTTAAATATTATAAATGACAATGTCAATGGAGATTATTAATATTTTTTCAATTTAATTATTATAAATGATAATTTGATATTGTTATTAATTGATAAATGGTGATTTAAAAAAAAAATTAGTAAGAAAATGGGTCGGGTTGGGCCTGGCCGTGCTTGGAAAGCCTGACCCATTTAAAGCCCATATTATGTTTAAAGGCCCTTATTCAACCCGACTCATATTTACTTAAGCATGGCCCGACTTTATCTGGCCCATCGAACACCCGTGAATAATACAATCTTTTGTTAATTTTTCTATAATGATACCAACTATTGATTAACCATGGTTAATACCAACTTTGGGGGTATTTTCCTAGAATAATACAAACTTTAGTTTATTAACTAATTTACCAAATTTTTTTGTCTATTAATCACTTATAGTTTGATTTTTAACGTGTTAAGCATTTTCGAGGAAAACACCCCTTTAAGTTGGTATTAGTCATGGTTAATCAATAGTTGATATTATTGTAGAGAAATTAACAAAAGGTTGTATTATTCACGGTAATTTTTCCTTAAAAAATTACTATAAAAAGGGTGTTTGAGTAATGACTTATAGCTAATAGTTGCAGCTGATTGAATTAACTAATTTAATTAGTTGATTTTAAAAACAAGTTTGACAATATGATTTCACACAAGTGTTGCTAATTGACAAATATTGACATTTAAAAGCGTTGTAAAATGATAATATGACATTAAAAAAATTGGCGCAAAATGACAAATATTGACGTGAAAAAGTGTCGCTAATGTAAATTTTGACACTAAAAACGTCCGAAATAGAAACAAAAAATAACATCAAAAAGTGTCCTAATTGGTGAGAATTGTGACGTTTTCTGAAGTGTCGGTAAATAGCGACATTGAAAATACCGACGCTTTTAAGAAGCATCGCAAAGCTATATTGCGACACTACTTTTTGCGATGCTACAAAATGCGTTGTTTTCTTGTAGTGACATTATAAGTAGGTGCAACCTGTTCAAAAGTTGTTTATTGATAACAACTAATTTACTTTATACTAGCATTCGATTGTTTGACTACATAGCCAATTATTTATACCAAAATAACCTAAAATTGTCTAAATAAGCTAGTATTTTGTCAACAACCTCCATTGAAAAAAGTTTTTTATAGCATACAAGATTATTGATAAGAGATTCAATTTGAGCATTTATTATTGGATCAATTACCAACAACAGCCTTGAAGTTTACTCAATTTCAAATAAACAGCCTCGAACTTTTTTTTACCAACAACAACCTTCAACTTGGGAAACACGACATCGATACATCCACTTCACCTAATGACCTGCTAATTGACCGTTGACCATGCTCAATGACCTTTGACTTTCACTTAATTTCATTAATCAAACCTAGTTATCCCTAATTAAACTCTTCTTCCCCAACCTCTCTCTAACCCACCCCAATCACCTCCATTCTCCCACTTCATCAACACCACCACCACCACCACAACCACCATTAAAACCCTTCCTTTAATAACAACCCCATTAAAAGCCTTTTCTTTCTTCTATATTTGATTAAACCCTTGTTTTCTTCAACTCACTATTAAAAGGTGCTCTTGCTCTCCCAACACCACCACCACCATTAAAACTCCTCTTTCAATAACACCACAAACAACTTATTACTCACAAAATTACTCCCTTATTATCTAAAAAATATCAATCAATCCAAGAAAAATACCCATTAAAAAAGGGGTTTTAATGGTATCGGTGGTGTTGGGAGAGAAAGAGTATCTTTTTGCATTTTAATTACAATAATCAATTAAGAGAGAAAGTGTATCAATTACAATAATCAGAATTCAATGGCATCTCAAATTCTTACCTTTTAATCTACTAAACTAGTTCCTACAAATCCCTTGAATCCGCCATTGACAAATCCTTAAAAAAACTAGAAATAATGAAAACCCTAGAATTATTTTCCTCCAAAAAGAAAGATGGTTCAATGATGTTTCTTTACTTGCTTTGCTCGATTAGTATTAGTACTAATTTGTAGAAGTTTTTGGGTTTCGCTCCTCCTTGTGGTGTTTCTGGGTTTAAGCAATAAACCAGTTAGAAAAAAATTTAGTTTTTTTTGTGTTTAAGTTTGAGATTTTGATTTTCTATTAACTGATGGGTATTTTTCAAATGATAAAGGAGGAATTTTGTGAGTAATAAGTTGTTTGTGGTGTTATCAAAGGATGAGTTTTAATGGTGGTGGTATGTGTTGGGAGAGAAAGAGTAACTTTTAATGGTGAGTTCAAAAAGACAAGGGTGTAGTCAAATGTAGAAGAAAGTAGGGGCTTCAATGGGGTTGTTATTAAAGGAGGGGTTTAAATGGTGGTGGTGGTGATGTTGATGAAGGGGGAGAATGGAGGTGATTGTGGTGGGTTAGGGAAAGGTTGGGGAAGAAGGGTAGGGATAATTGAGTAATTAGATTAGATTAATGAAATTAAGTGAAAGTCAAAGGTCATTGAGTATGGTCAACGGTCAATTAGCAGGTCATCCGGTAAAGTGGTTGTCGATGTCGTGTTTCCCAATTTGAAGGCTGTTGTTGGTAAAAAAAAGTTCGAGGCTGTTTATTTAAAATTGAGTAAACTTTAAGACTGTTGTTGATAATTAATTTTTTATTATTTAATTGAAGTTTTATATTGGCTGATAAAGTATTAACACTCGTGTTTTCCTTTCACATTTTCTTTTATTTTTTTTGTGTTGTTTTTAACATTTGATTAGTGGTTAGTCTTACTTTAGGTCGATTAATAGTTGAGTTGATTGTAAATCAGTAAGAATTGTAGCAAATATAATGTTGGTTTAACTTCAGTTCAATATATTGTTTATCGTTCCAAGTTAATTTATTTTATATATTGCGACTAATGTATATATAAGAAAAATATATTCAAGTAAGATTTTGTTTGAATCGTCTAATTACATACTTTCATTATATTAACTTTTTATAATTTTTAAATGTAATATATCAATATAAAAATAATCAAATAAAACATTGAGTTGTGTAAAAAGTCAAATGTAGCTAGTATAGTAAAACAGAGGACGTATTATTTTAACTCGAAGTCATGTCAAAATTTTAATTATTTTAAGGTAAGCTAAGTGAATGCGAGGGCTAAATGAGAATCAAATCTAAAACTTGTGGAAAACGTTGGAGGTTCTACGGCTAATACAAAATCATGTTTTGACATCAAAATTACTTTGGTGAAGTTGTAATGTTATAAAAGTATTATATTTACACCGAATATTATTATCCACTCCCTCCATTCTATCGAATTTGCATTATTTTTCATTTTGGTTTGTCCCACTTAATTTGCATCAATTCTATTTTGGGATGATGACCCATCACTTTCTTTTAATCTCATCCATACATCTTAGTATCTTTTAATTTCATCTATACAATTTATACCCTCTCTTCATTTGTTACTACTTTTTTAAAAACATTCATCTTTCTTTTTGTTGCAAATCAAAAAGGACAGCAAAAGTATAAAAAATAATATATATTTGTAACTAATTATACGTCAATTTGAATATGTTTGCTGGATAGTGTTATGTAGTACGTACGAATATTCACCTGCTTAGAGCTGAAATGAGTCACCTCTATGACTTTGTTGGCCAACTACCACAAACGAATATTTAAAGAACGACTTGGGAAATAAAAAGAATAAATGCCACTTTTGTCAACTGCCAATAACCTCCATTAACGGCTATTTTACCGGTTACAAATTGGTTATTCAAAATCATAAGTTTTGTCTTTGTTTCTTATCCTTTTCTGGAGGAATTCAATTAGTATGTATACTTTTGTATATTATTCTAATGTTGTGTACCTGCCTCAATGAGAAATAAGTAGTGTTGTGTACCCAATAAAAAGTGATATTGTTAAGTAGACCTGTTAAAACGGTCGATCGGACGAATTACTTTAGAATTGCTTTTGGTTGGATTATTTTTAAAATAGATTATTTTTTAAGTCGTATCAGCTTCGGATTGAGTCTTGTTAGATTTTGGGTTGGGTTCGGGTCAACCAAATGGGTCAAGTATTTTAAAAATATACATATTTGTCATTGTTTTTTTCAAAAAATGTATCTATAAAATTATTTTAAAAAATCTTATAAATAGCCCAATTACATATTTTAAAAGGCTACAATAAAAAAAGTAACTCAAAATATAATAATTGACTACAAATATAATGGTCTCCGACTAAATAAATGATGACATATTACTGAAAAAAATAACGTGGAACTGAAACAGGTTGAAATTTAGAAAAATTTTAGATATGAACTTTGTACATGAAATTAAAAAAAATAAAATATAATTATAAGCACTAGCTTTCTACATGAAATTGTGGGCATATATTATTCAGTTCACTTAAAAATCATTATAAATAATCTTACTTTTATATAATTCAATATTAAGAATTTTGTGCATTGTAACAAGTTTCATTACATAAATAGTTGAAACCCTATAATAATATGATAGTTGGAACTGTATACTATATGCTTGATCAAATAAACTCATGATAGGTATACGAAATATCAAAAAATGCACTCGTTATAGCTATACATGCAATCGATTAATACTATTATTGCAGTTGTCTTTCTTGAATAACATGTTAATAATTCAATCTTTTTATAAACTTTCTATAATAATTTTACCTATTGATTAATCACGAATAACTTAAACTTTGTGGGTTATTTGTTTAGAGCAAACCCGAATAACCAGATGACTTAATATAGCAAGTTTTATTTTTTTTTAAAAGATAAATTAAAATAAATATTGAAAAAGTATCAAAAAACGTTAAAATTTGTTTAGAATTTTTTATATAAATTTTAAAAAAATTTCTCTAATTTTCAATTAATTTTCTGTTTACTTTTTTTTTTTGTTATCTACTACAACAGTCAACAGGTCATCCGGGTACTTAAGTTTACTCTAAGAAATACCCATAAAGTTGGAATTATTCATGGTTAATCAATAATTGAGATTAGTGTAGGAAAATCATGAAAATGTTAGAATTATTCTAGTTAATTTTATCCTAACATGTTTTATGAGTTTCAATGACAACATTAGCTAAATAGGGAACTTATATGATATAAAACTACCTAAATTTCAAAGATATAGTTGAAATCAATCATACAATTTAATAAAAATCTTGTTGAAAAATTACACGTGTTATTGTAAAAGCATCATCATAAATGGAATAATTTTATTGGTTGCAACAATCTTACTTGGCATTAATATATATTCCAAGGTGTAATTTTTTACCATAATTAATATATTGGGTTAAGTATTTTACTCCTCTATTCTTCAATCATCTTAAGTGTCATTGAAAAGCTTAGTCAACCATTGATTGCCCTTTTCTCATAAGCACCTCAGGGCCTCGATAGAGTTGTTATCTGGACCAATTTGGTACAAACGGCTTAATTAGTGAGTACAAACAATTACTGGTATGATATATATAACTTGAAGGGTACACTTTCTTGTTAAAGGGATCGTGTGTTATAAGTCAATTTTGCTGCTCAATATAATTTACACCCGAAGCTGAACATGTCACCGTCAATATTTTCGAGTGTGGTTATGGTTTGAAACACACATCACACCTTTAACAAGATCTGTTGGAGTTGGTGTGACTTTGAGTCCACCATTTTTGAGGTTGATGATGGTTGAAGGAGTATGGGAGAGCATGTGTGTAATTATGATGATGAGGGAGAATCATTGAGAGCCTAATCTAAGCCGCTCGACCAAGACACCCACCGCTCGACCCGAGCCTTAGAAGCTCGACTGTTCCAGAAACTTATGGACATGCTGCTTGACTGAAAACGTGAAGAGCTCGACCAGGCCCTATTCGCTCGATCGGTCGAGCGGGGCTCAGCGGCTGCTCTGTTTTCTTGCACGATAAGTTTATACGGCTTGTATTATTAGTGGGCCTTCTCCCAATCATTAGTATATGATTCCTACTATAAATATGAGTCCCTACACTCATTTCTAGGATGAGATTCTTAACCCTAAGCCAAACACAAACCCTTCTCTTCTCTCTTTTCTTCTTCTCCAAGTATTGTCTCCATTGTAAAAGTTCTTTGAACTCCATTGTTATTTCACATAATACAAACAAGCTAACCACCACAAGGAGGACGTAGCCCACATTGGGTGAACCTCGTAAATCATTGTGTCTTTTGTTTATTGCTTTCTATTGTTCTTGATTGGTTTTATTGAAGTGTTTGTTTTAGTTGCATAGAACACCCCTACCATTGGTCTTGGGTGCTTTAAGGGACAAAGTTAGAAACTTTAGACCCTATTGTGCTAGTTATTTCAATTGGTATCAGAGCAAGAGGCTTTTGTTGGTGTTTTGGGTGTGTTCAAGAGTGCAAACTTGTAGAAACATGTCTTCAATGAAGCTAGATATTGAGAAGTTTGATAGGAGTGTAAACTTTGGCTTGTGGCAAGTCAAAATGAAGGCTATATTGATACAAAATGGGGTGCACAAGGCTCTTGAAGGTGAAGATAAGAAACCCATTGGAGTTAGTGAAGCAAAATGGGAAGAGATGGATGCTAAGGCTTTATCGGCTATCCAACTATGTCTCTCAAATGAAGTTTTGAGAGAAGTTGTGAAGGAGACCACCTCTAAGGGGATATGGGAGAAGTTGGAGTCTCTTTACATGGCAAAGAGTGTGACCAATCGGCTACTCTTGAAGATTAGACTCTACGATCTTCGATTGGAGGAAGGTAAACCAACCACTTAAACCTCATCTTGATGAATTTTGTTCCATTGTTATGGACTTGCAAAATATTGATGTGAAACTTGATGATGAGGATTTGGCTATTTACTTGTTGTGTTCATTACCACCCTCTTACAAGCATTTTAGGGAGACCTTGCTCTATGGTAGAGATAATTTGAGTAGTGATGATGTTAAAAATGCTTTGACCCAAAGGGATTTGATTGATACCCAATTGTCAAGTAAGTCATCTAGTGCTTCAAATGATGGTTTGTTTGTGAGGGGTAGAACTAGTGATAAAGGTTCTACTTATGGTAGTGGTAGCAAGTGTAAGAGTAGGTCAAAGTCTAGGAGTTCTAACAAGAACAAGACTTGCAACTATTGCAAGCTTAAGGGACACATCAAGAAGGATTGTTGGAAGTGGAAAAAGAAAATTTCCAATGATGATGAGAGGTCTAAGGATGGTTCTAGTGGTGCCGAGGCTAGCTATGCTAATGATAGCGATGATGGTGGTGTTTTGGTGGCTACACATGAGTATAAGGGTGAGAATGAATGGATTCTTGATTCCGGGTGTTCTTTCCATATGACACCCAACAAAGACTTGTTCACTACCTATGAGAAGGTAGATGGAGGTAATGTCACCATGGGCAACAATGCTACTTGCAAAGTTGTAGGTGTTGGAAGTGTTCAAATGAAGATGTTTGATGGTATGGTTAGAACATTGTCCGATGTTAGGCATGTGCCGGGGTTGAAGAAGAATTTGATATCATTGGGTACTTTAGACAAGAATGGTTGTAGGATATCTTGTCAAGGTGGAGTGATGAAGGTCATTAGAGGTTCACTAGTTGTGATGAAGGGGAAGATGAATGGGAGTTTGTATGCTCTAGAGGGTTTTACTATCTCCGGCTCCGTGAATGTCTCCACAAGTATTATGTCCGATGAGGAGACCAAACTATGGCACTTGAGGTTAGGTCATATGGGTGAGAGAGGTATGCATGAGTTGAGCAAGCAAGGCTTGTTTGGAGGTAAGAAGTTTGGGAACTTAGGCTTTTGTGAGCATTGTGTTTATGGGAAACACAAGAGGGTGAGTTTCAACCCGGCTATCCACAACACCAAAGGGATCCTTTATTATATACATTCCGATCTTTGGGGGCCTTCTAGGAAGACTTCACTTGGTGGGTGCAACTACTTGCTTACTTTCATCGATGATTACTCAAGGAAAGTTTGGTGTTACTTCATCAAACACAAAGATGATGTATTTGATGTCTTCGTTGATTGGAAGACAATGATAGAGAAGAAAACCGGAAGGAGCATCAAGACATTGAGAACGGACAATGGTCTTGAATTTGTAGATAAGAAGTTTCTTCAATATTGCACCAAAGAAGGCATTGTGAGGCATAGAACATGTGTTGGAAGGCCTCAACAAAATGGTGTAGCCGAAAGGATGAACAAGACATTATTGGAGAAAGTTAGAAGTATGATCAATCAAGCCAAGTTGAGCAAGAGGTTTTGGGTCGCGGTCGTGTCAACGACATGCTACTTGGTGAACCGCTCTCCTCACACCGCCTTGAAATTCAAGTCCTCACAAGAGGTATGGTATAATTCACTGGTCGATTATTCTAACCTTAGAGTATTTGGTTGTCCGGCTTATATCCATGTGAGTGAGGGAAAGCTTGAACCTAGAGCTAGAAAATGTATATTCACGGGCTATGGTTTGGGTGTAAAAGGGTATAGGGTGTGGTGTGAGAAGTCCAAAAAGATCATTACTTCTAGGGATATTGTTTTTGATGAAAATACTTTGGTTACTCCAATTGTGGAGAACACCATTACTAACAATGATGTAGGTACATCCGGCGACGCCCAAGAGGAGGTGGAGCCTCCCAATATTGAAGAAACCGATGATGATGCTCTACATGAAAAAAGAACTACTTTGGCAACTCAACGTGAAAAGAGGAGGATTGTGCCTCAAAGAAGATACATTGAGGAGTGTGACTATGTTGCTTATGCTCTCACTATTGCTTGTGAAGTGGAGAGTGTAAATGATCCTAATACCTACAAGGAGGCTATGACCTCAAGTGACTCAAAGAAGTGGCTAGTTGCCATGAAGCAAAAGATGGAGTCTCTTGCAAAGAACAAGACTTGGGTCATTGTTGAAGCTCCTAGAAACAAGAAGGTTGTAGGGTGCAAATGGGTATTCAAGAAGAAATAGGGATCTACAAGCACTAGTGCTCCGGTGTACAAGGCAAGAGTTGTTACAAAGGGGTTTACTCAAGTTGAAGGGGTTGATTTTCATGAGGTTTTCTCCCTGGTTGTAAAACATTCGTCAATTAGGACTTTGTTGGCTATGGTGGCTATGAAGGATCTCGAATTACATCAATTGGATGTAAAGACCGCTTTCTTACATGGAGAGTTGGAGGAAGAGATTTATATGAAGCAACCGGAGGGTTTTGAAGTTAAGGGTAAAGAGAGTCATTTGTCCCGTTTGAAGAAATCATTGTATGGGCTAAAATAATCGCCTAGGCAATGGTATCAGAAGTTTGACTCGTTCATGATTTCACATGACTTTACTAGGAGTTCTTATGATAGTTGTGTCTATCTCAAGAAACTTAATGGTGGAACTATCATTTATTTGATTTTATATGTGGATGACATGCTAGTGGCATGTAGTAGTTTGTTTGAGGTGGAGAACTTGAAGGTGCTACTTTCAAGTGAGTTTGATATGAAACATCTTGGTGAAGCCAAGAAGATTCTTGGAATGGAGATTTTGAGGGATAGAGCAAAGGACATCTTGTACCTTAGTCAAAGGAGGTACATTGAGAAAGTATTAAGGATATTCTCCATGGGTGATGCAAAGAGTGTCTCTACACCTCTAGCTTCTCATTTCAAGCTATCCAAGAAGCTATGTCCTCAAATAAAACAAGAAGAAAGGGAAATGGATGACATCCCATACACTTGCGCGGTTGGTAGTGTGATGTACGCCATGGTTTGCTCTAGACCCGACATTGTTCATGCGGTTAGCATGGTGAGCCGATATATGTCAAATCCGGGTAAGGGCCATTGGGAAGCGCTAAAGTGGTTGTTGAGGTATTTGAAGGGTACTTCAAATGTTTGCCTTAAATTTGGAAGAAATTCATGCGGCTTAATTGGATATTGTGACTCCGACTATGCGGGTGACTTAGATGCAAGGAAATCCACTTCGGGAAATGTGTTTACATTGGGTGGAACAGTGGTGAGTTGGCAATCATCACTCCAAGATGTTGCCATGTCCACCACCGAAGCGGAATACATATCTATCGCCGAGTCGTTTAAGGAGGCTAAGTGGTTGAAAGGATTAGTTGGTGAGTTGTGCCCGGAGATGAGCTTGGTGTGTGTTCATTGTGATAGTGATAATGCTATCGACTCGGCAAGGTATCAAAATACCTTCCATAGAAGAACCAAGCATATCGACGTCAAGTATAATTTCATCCGAGATGAGGTTGAGCATGATAGAGTGCGGTTAGCACAAATTAGCACTCATGATAATCCGGCCGACATGATGACGAAGTCGTTGCCCACCAACAAGTTCACTTTATGTGTAAACTTGGTTGGTTTAGAAGCTTGCTTGTGGTAAGGCCCTTAAGGGGCATTTATGTGGTGTGTTAGTCTTGTTTGGTTGATTATGGTATGTGATGGATGAAGTGTTTTTGTAGGAAGTGTGTGGACTTGGTGTACTCAAGTCAAGGTGGAGATTGTTGGAGTTGGTGTGACTTTGAGTCCACCATTTTTGAGGTTGATGATGGTTGAAGGAGTATGGGAGAGCATGTGTGTGATTATGATGATGAGGGAGAATCATTGAGAGCCTAATCTAAGCCGCTCGACAAAGACACCCACCGCTCGACCCGAGCCTTAGAAGCTCGACTGTTCCAGAAACTTATGGACATGCTGCTCGACTGAAAACGTGAAGCGCTCGACCAGGCCCTATTCGCTCGACCGGTCGAGCGGGGCTCAGCGGCTGCTCTGTTTTCTTGCGCGATAAGTTTATACGGGTTGTATTATTAGGAGGCCTTCTCCCAATCATTAGTATATGACTCCTACTATGAATAGGAGTCCCTACACTCATTTCTAGGATGAGATTCTTAACCCTAAGCCAAACACAAACCCTTCTCTTCTCTCTTTTCTTCTTCTCCAAGTATTGTCTCCATTGTAAGAGTTCTTTGAACTCCATTGTTATTTCACATAATACAAGCAAGCTAACCACCACAAGGAGGACGTAGCCCACATTGGGTGAACCTCGTAAATCATTGTGTCTTTTGTTTATTGCTTTCTATTGTTCTTGATTGGTTTTATTGAAGTGTTTGTTTTAGTTGCATAGAACACCCCTACCATTGGTCTTGGGTGTTTTAAGGGACAAAGTTAGAAACTTTAGACCCTATTGTGCTAGTTATTTCAAGATCGATATGTTATCCCTCGAACAAAATGTCACCCTCGAAACATACCAGTTAGATGTTTCTACCTTTATACCAAGTAAGGACCTTTTCATCTAATCCTCTTCATAGATACATACATACTCTTACACATACACATACGTATATATTGGGTTCAAGTTTTGGTTTACACAAGTAACTATATGATGATTTTGTTTGAATTTTAGTTTGATTACTTATTTAGAAATCAAATATTTGAAAATAGAGAAAGTAAATAGGATCTTATAAATTAATATGCATTTTAACACGCCAATGGACTTTAATCCAAAACATGAGATGAATTGTAACAAGGATATACTTTGAATGAGTAGGATACGAGACCTCATATCAGTGTCGTTCTTGACATTTTATGGGCCTTAGGTAAACTGAAATAAATATGCCCTTTCTATAGAGGGTCAAATCTGATTT